>CABFOW010005911.1:14682-37344 GCA_902141385.1 Timema californicum
TATATATATATATGTGTGTGTCTATATGTATGTATATATGTATTTATGTATGTGTTTACTACCATGTAGCCAGGTAGTAAAGAAAACCAGCCCTGTGAGAGTCGCGGTCCAAAACAATATCACTATACAACCCTTTTTAGGTTGTTTACTTCCCTTGGTTTGTACCACATAGGGTACAGTTACAAACGGTACCAGAACGATAGGATTTTAGCTCGTGTTTGATCATGAGGACCAATGGTGAGTGTTTACCTGGCTAATTTCAAAGTTTCAGGTTAGTCGGGTTAAGAAGAACTCGTGACTGTTTTAAAGGTGCGTACAGAAAGAAAACAGCTTTCCTGATTTCCGATTACCAGCGCTGATCGAAACTGATATGCGTCAGCAATGAGAGTGTGTTTACAGACGGGACCGTTCATAGGGAAAACAGGTTCGCGCTTATCAACGCTGGTACCCAGCACCGACAATTTTACCATAATGAACATTTAATTCTTTTTTTTGTTGTTGTCGGTGCCGACAAAATGTGTGTTCATGATGGTAGAAATTTAAAGTTTAATATCGTGTATGTTATCCAGATGCTCTATGTACATATACTATATAAATATATACTGTATATATATATATATGTGTTCATATATATATTGTATACTGCACACATGTTTATATAGTATATATAAATATATGATAAAACTCGGTCAACTTTGATTTTAAATTTGTGAAAATAAACCGTCTCCTCAGTCCCCACCAACCCTTCCGTATTCTACCGCTTAGTCCTAATTTTCGCTTGTTATGAAAATACCTTTAATTCTTTAAGCTAAATTGGCTAGTCTTTCCATAGGCTGCCTCTGTTTCTCCATTTGATTATATTCAATATCCACTTTGGTTGGATATTGCTTAAAGCCTTCTCTGTCTAAAATGTAGTTTAGTGTATTGAAAAACTCTGTATTGATTTAGGTCATTCAATAAATAATTTTCGCCACAATCTTTCCTACTACGAAATAGTGGATATAAACAGGTTTTATTTATTTTCAATTTTGGATGAACAATGTCAAGAAGTAAAAACTCTTCGTTAGACGATGAACTGGACATCTTGATGGGGGTAATAACACGTGGCAACTGGCAGGATTATAGGCTTTCATCTGCGTCCTCCCTGTACACCTACATGCGCTGGATCATCGCTGGAAACTGGTAATCAGACAGCCTGCTTTCTTTCTGTACGCACCCTAACACGCGGGAGTGATGTTTTTTACGGTATTTAACGACACCTCACGTTAGCTATTTGGATAATTGCCGCGGGTATAATCGTTATAATGAAATACCAGGTGTAATAATTAAGAGTAGTTGAAATCAATAACTTATAAATACGTGTGAAGTGTATCAAGTGTACCACCAGAAGAACATCAATATAATAAATAGTAATTTAAATATACGTAGTTTTATTAATCTAACCAACACAACGCATCCACTTTACGATCACTACAACTATAAAAAATCATTCCGTACCGACCTCCTTTAATTTGATAATTACGGTCATGTAGAGGATGACCTGAACGCGCGTGTGTTAGCTTGCGTCCGTTTATGTGCTTAGCAAGGAATTGGTTTCAGTGACCTTGGATCTTGTTAATTACTATAAATAATAGGTGCGTATCACATAAGGGTTCATCAATGATAGATAAAAAGAAGTAAAGAGTTTAATGGCCACGTACTGGTGTGTGAAATAATGAGTTGAAGGACAATTCACGTTAACAATCTGCGAGGTCGTGATGGAGTGAACATCGGGAACACACAGGAGTACAGTCAGTGATGACTGAGCTTCTGTCATATGAATGACCGATCCAATCATGTACAGAGAACCATTCTAGTGATCTATGAATGACCGTGCCACTGTACTACGGAGGATCATGCCACTGATCTATTGACCGAACCTACTACAGAGGGGCAGACAACACAGTAGATGGACGGTAGTAAATCTATCAATTGTTGAGTGAGTTTAACCTTATATGGACAATTATTTGGAGGACTTTAAACCGTAAAGCATTTTAAGCTAAGTGAATAAAATATGAATTCTCAAGTTGAGGATCGCGGGTTTGATTCGGTCCACAATAGGGAATAATATGTAAATTCCCGGGAGAGAATTAACATGGAAAATATTAATCAAACCTGCCGGACTACTAGGCAAACCAAACGTGGGAAAATAGCGAACATAAACGAGGAACCACTATCAGCTGTTTATGGCAACATCGTAAGAAGCGATGACGAATATGGTTGCTTCGCAGGAAGGATTTATTTTCTCTCAAGAACACTCCCAAGAAGCTGGAGGCTGACAGGCACATATCGGAAGAAAGTGACAACCACTGAGTGTGAATAGGAAAACACTCTAGATATGAATGTTGCGATGAAATTAGCAGGGGGAACTATAGCGTTGATGGACGCAACTAACGATAACTGGAGTGACGCAACAAATTAATCAGCATATGTTAAGGGGGTAGAGTATATTGCTCCAGAAGGCACTGGCAACCATGCTTAAATAACGTCTATGTTTGAAAAACTTTTAGGATTATGAAATGTAACCAAAAGAAGCAGAACAAGAAGATGGAAGTTTTGGATAAAAACCTAACGGAGGCCTTAAATGAGGTAGCAGTGACCCACAAAAGACTCACGCAGGGATTTGAGAGGGTTCAAGACAAAATATGGACTATGAGATCAGAAATGGACCAGTTCCGCCAATACCAACAAAGGACAGAGTCTGCGAAGATAAAAGCAATAAAGGAAGATATGTATGAGAGCCAGTCACAATTAAGGCAAGAGTTAGTCCCACTGACCCCCCGAGTAGAAACTTGCTACAGTGAATTAGTAAACAAAGTTCAGCAACTTGAAGATAGGCAGGTGAGTAAACGCGATCCCCCTGTTAAGGCCCCTCTAGTAGCAGCAGCTAATACGATAACGTCACTGACACCTAGCCCAGGGAAAGCATCCCCTATCTCACTGGGACACAACTGTGTGAGTGAAGATGTGACGTTACCAGGAAAAGGAAGACTTCATTCTTCCCCACGAGAAATACATTTGGATCTGATAATACCACTAAATTACGGCAAGCATGGCTTTAAGTCCAAATTAAAAGGTGAACAATATTTCACAAGGATTGACCGAGCAGTGAGTATTAATGACAAGAAACACTTAAAATACACCTTATTGTGAGTGGGGCTTAGAGATGAAGCAGCATCCTGGTTAGTGAGCTACATCTAGGATTGGATCGATTATAAACCCGCTCGAAAATTTCTCCTATCCGAGTGTTGGTCACCACTCCAACAAAAAATAATAATTCTATGTTAAATGGAAGCCTATAGTTCCTGCCAGGAAAACATTACCGAATATATACAGACCCCAAAAAATCATACTGACTATTTGGACTCCGCAATAAATGAAGAGACTCTCGCGATCCATTAAAAACAATACTTTGAATGGGAGACTCAAGATATTATGATAGCAGCAGGTGTGGACATAAAGGCGTTCTTGCGCAAGGTCATGGAGAAATTGGACTTTCGGAATGACCGGGACAAATTACAGACTAGGCAAATGCATTAGAAGGAGACACACTTTTCACCCTAGAGTCAGGGTCAAGGGGCAGAACCCAAGAAAGCAATCAAGAAGGTACGGTGAGAATGAAAGTTACCATCAGACAAATGTGTTCACCAATGGAGACATAAAAAAAATCACCCTTTATGTTTTATATGTAAGTATACTGAAAAGGAAGTTTGAGTATTAACCTTTGTAATAAAGATTTTATTACGTAAAAAGCTCGAGTGCTTGTGAATATCAGAGACTAATTTCATCAGGTGAAACAGCACGGCTTTATCAAAATTAAATAGTTTAGTCGAAATAAGTTATATGTGGGAGGTGACGTTATTCGCTTCCTCGCAGAGCCTCCTGAGAAACGTTTTAATAAACCGCTAAATGAGTAACACCCAATACGTAGTAATATTCTGATAAAATATTAGTGATTTATAAAAGCTTTATAAAATTAATGGTGTAACTATTTTATAAACGCCTGGTTTTCCACCTCTTCCTCCACCCCCAAATATTATTTCCTTGGTCCGCCACAGATCAATGTTATTCTTATGAGAAAAGTGACTCACCTGCTCTATGAGAAGGATCAACGTGGGAGAAAGTGACCCAACTCCACAGTGAAGAGGATTAATGCTAACCCCTCCACACCCAAAATAATATTACCCGATCCACCATTGATCAATGCTATTCTTATGTGAGAAAGTGACCCACCGGCTCTATGGGAAGGATCAACGTGGGAAAAATTGGCCCAACCCCGCAATGTGGAGGATCAATGCTATTCTTATGAGAAAGTGATCCACCTCATTAAAGGAAGTGGATAAATGTCAACCTTATGGGAGAAATCTGTCCACCTCATTGAATGAGGTGGACCAATGTTAGCCTTTGGGAGAAAGTGGCCCAGAACTGTCATTTCAACCACTACTGTTCTCATTTCGTTTGCGGGGGGACTTTACTCTACTGTGAAGATTTTTCGAAAAATAATTATTTAAAATATACATAAGATTTGAATGATTTGACGGCTTTAGTTGATAGATATCGTATATTAAAAACTAATGCATCTATAAAATATAACATGTTACTTTTATAGAGAAGCTTATTTATGAATTTAAAATATCTCAAAAGATATTTACAATAATTATTTATGTGCAGGCAAACACCAATAAGGACCATAGCACGTTTATACCAATAATGAATGTTATAAAATCTACATTTTATTAATACAAACAATTCAAAGGCATGACATGACCTTTAAATAAATAAAATAATAGTTTATGACAAATTTGATACTAGCAAAATTAAGACAATAGTTATAAAGAAATATAATAAATTGCATTATATAAAAATGCCAAACAAAAATACTACAAAAACTAATTTGTTGGTATTTAAATAAATGTGGCCTATTAAAAGTAAAATACAGGGGGGAAAAAAATACACATGTTTGTGGATTTGCTTTTTGTTTATAGCTACTATCTATACGAGAAAATTTTATCAATACAATGGAAGATTTTATAGACCCAATTGAATTTTTTTGAGTTTAAAGCGAGGGAAAAAATATTTGGACTCAAAAAGTAGCAAAAGTAATGACTTCAGATATTTTAAGCCGAATTTCAAACTTGACGAGAGATTACATTATATTTGTGAGCCCCTCCACACACACACGCACGCACACACACACACACACACACATACAAAGATGTAAAAATAAACAAGTATCTTGGATATTTTTTAACGTAAAATCTCTCGAAGTTTAGGGAAAAAATTACGATTTGGTTGATAAAATATTATTTGGTTTAAAAAAGTGTTTCCAATCAAATATTTCAATATTGTTTTACTATTATACTAGATATTTTAGCCACTTAGATTATTTGTCATATAGAGTGCCAACGTATATAAATATATACCAATGAACAGATAAATTCACTGAGCAATTTTCTTATACGTTTTTCAATATAAAGATGAAGCTCGATCGAATACAATTTTTTATAGTATCTTTATGTCGTTCTTAGTCTATTCTTTCTGATAGTATTAATGTTTATATTGGTTGCAATCAGTGGCAGCTCGTGTATAGGTGCTGCGGAACTGCAGCAACCCCTATTTCCACTCTATATTATCGATAACATTTAATATAATGAATCCTTTTTTTCTTTACTTCTTTCTTCATTTTTGTAGTACATTATATTCCTAAAGCTTAATAGCCATCCAACAGTTTATGAAAAATATACAAAAATCTTTGTATGGAACTGTGCGCTTCACAGTGCCAGCGACGTGGTGTTTGACTGTTGTGCGCATGCGCACATAGAAGGGGGTGGGGAGGAAGGCGGACTGCCAGGTAGAGAGAGCAGTGTTGATCTCGCAGTGCCGGCTCTGGCGTGATGGTGGAAGGAAGTTGTTTTTTACTCAGCGTGTGTTGTGCTTAAAAACCGTGTACCATATTCTTGAATGTGATAAAGTGTAGAAGAGTGTAGAGTTATATTATTATTCTGCTTCCAGCTATTCTATTTGAATTTTTTTTGTTCTTTTATTTAACAAAAAACTTTAACCATGGCCTTGCATCCCAAAGAAATAAGTTCTGTGGCTGTAAGTGAACTCAACAGCTTAAGTTTTCACAGCTATTTCTCCATGAAAAAGTTACAGTTAAGAAAAGAGGTCGTTCAACACCTGATATTCTAATATATCAGCCAGGAAAAGGCAACAACAATACATTATATTCATAGCTTTAGTTCTGAATGGTACCAACGGAAAAGTTGGCTTTGCGGCTGTCATCCAAAGATCAAGGAGAAACTTATTGAACTTTTTGCGCAAATTAAAGCAAGAAGAATGGATTTCATTTTTAAATGAATAGATCGAGCTTGAACTGTAACAATTTAAGTTAAAGTGAGTAAAATAACTATTCTTTTTTGTTAAGATTTTATCAAGTTCCTGAATAGATTTTCTTTTTATACATGTTTTTTTCCTCTTACACAATTTTAAAATAAAGGCTAAAAAAAATTCTGGTGCAACACCCCCACTAATTTTAGCTACAAGCCGCCACTGGTTGCAATGCTAATAAACATTTCTTTGTACCTCTGTAGAACGATACAATATTCAAGACCTCTACCTATCCTCTTTGCGGGAAACTTGCATTAGTTGCCCTGAGGCAAGTCGGTCAGTAATGCTAGCTGGTTAGCCTCGCTTCTGAGCTTAATGACGTCAGCCGTGGTAGCCCGCTCTCTTCGAGTGTGTCCGGTCACAAACGAGTGTTCCCGAAGTCGAGAACGGATGACAAGAATGCTGGAAAAAGAGCAGCCGATGCGTGGAGGGATGCGTTAGGTGGAAGAATGAATTATACTTCGTCGTTACGCTGGCATTGTGTAGCCCGTTGGGTGAAGTCCGCTTACTGGATAAAGTTGGCACTGGTTGTGCATCAATACCTGGACATCTAGCATTGTGATTGATTCATTTAACTGGTTTCATATGGTAAGGTATAAAAAATCCTAGCATGAGGTTAAGAGTCTATCGCAGGACTTTGTCAAAGGGTTTTTTCCTGACCTTACTTCTCGGTGGAGTGGTCCTGGCAGCATTCTCTTTAACCTGCGGGAACTGCTCTACAATACTCTTTTAGACCACACCTTCTTTTCATACTTTCAAGTATGTTAAAATGTAAAGGCTTAAGCTTGACGTGAAATTAGTACCCTGCCCTAGAATAGTTTCGTTGCATATGTGGAGGGGATAGTAGTAGAGTCGGGTTTCGCACGGAGCACAGTGAGATACAGGGGACTGCCATATTATTTTCTTTTTTTTTAAGAGCGACTGTAATTTGGTATTCAAAGAAAAAATCAGCCGTGTATTTCTGTACAGACCAGACGGCATTACTGTCTGGTAGGCTGGGAACTGGCAATAGCTCATTTGCTGGCTCAACATCGGATCGTGATGGCCGACACATCCACAACTTCATAATGTAACAACTTTGTGATTCACACCTCTATCTTTCTAAGATGTATTCAGTAAATTCTTTTTTGCAGCTCTTCAAACAATTTTAAATCTTTTGGGCTCTAGTATTTTCTATGTTTTGGACTAGCTATTTTTTAGTGTCATGGACTCTAGCTAACTTGTACATTTGAACTTAATCTTTCAGTATTTTTAACCTTTGAACTTATTATTTTCAAATATTATTTTGTGGACTAATTAATATTAGAATTTGAAACTTGTACTTTAATTTTAGAGTAAATAATATTTTAGCACCACGTCTTACTACCCGTTCGGGTTATACGCTTTAAGTACTAATTACTCTAATGGACTAGGAATTTGGAAGGTTGAAATAGAGGAAGTGAACCCGCATTTGCGTGGAGGGAGAGTGGAAAACCATTTAGGAAAAAAAAAACAGTTCACCCGACCGATATTCGAACCTCGATATCCCCGTCCTCAGCAGTCGAGCTCAACTACGCCACCGAGGCGGGTAATTTTAAAGTAAAATTGCATTTCACGTTTTCACGATTATTTATGATCCATCATATTTCTTGGTCTCTCCAGAAATAATATTTGTGTAAGATAGTCTTTCGTGTAGTTTAAAGTTAGCTAATGTATTGAATGCTTGATTGAATTATTTATCTATCTTGTCAAATAGTCCCTTTTTAAACAAATAATTGGATTTCTAAGAAGTTAATGTTTTTGTATTTCCCTTAAGGTTATAAAAATAATTGGTAAATGTTGCCTATTAGATTTGACCCCATAAAGCCACCGTCCTGTCAAGATTTTGGTCTCATATTAAAACCTTAGTTCGTTGATTTTTATTTGCCGAGAAAAGACTTATAATATATTTTTATCAAGTTTTGTTGTTGTCTAAAATTGTCTCTTTGAGGAGTTGGCTTGAGAAAATAATAATTTATTGTGTATCTTGTATTATCGTTTAAGAACGTGCTTCTCAAGTACGATGTTTTTTTTCTCTCTATATGGATCTATTATGCGTATTTTTCTTGAATTATTCTATCGCTGTCCTACTGTCAGTTAATATTTTATCCCATAAATAAATAATTATTTAATTGTTTCTGCATTTATTTAATTAATGAGCAACTGGTTTATCCCATTTAAGAGAAAACTTGTTTTACGTTGCCTAGTCAAAGAGTTGAGAAGGTAACATATTTAAATGTGGGCCGGGTTGTCTAAGGCTAGTTCCATTGCCCGAACTAGTACGTCCGATACTTAATACAAGACGACACCTGCCTAGACCTGTCGTCTTGTATTTTGGTCCCGAGCACCATTTCAGATGCACTAGGTCTGGCTATGAAACTTTGGTCGTCATATATGGGGATGTTGGATACAATGGGGATGGGTTCCTATAGTGTAAGTCTCCCTAGGATTTTTCCAGCCCATATCCATGCAAAATATAGAATAATGATTGTTTAAATTAATATTTCCCAACTAGGTATCTGCATTATGGTAGGTAGTGAGAAAGTTCAGTTAAAAAGATATCATGAAGTCCATTAGAACAATCTTTGTAAGAGATAGTAACGAGAATTCATAGACCCAGTTAGAGGGCCAGATTTTGGTGCTCGTTAGTCCTAGGAAATGTTATTACTAAATTTGCTATAAAAGGGATGCGCGTTTATTTAATTTTAACCTTTTTACTGTGAGTTATGTCCATTAAAATTAATTAAGTCTCAACTATTTTAAATGTTGAACCACCTTAATTGACGGAATGATTATTCCTTGTGTACCGACTTGTACTTTCTATAACACCTATAGATTTCTTCTGCGTATTGAATAATGAATTGAAACTACTAGAGAAAATCACGTGCATTTTTTTGTTTGTTTTGTTTTGCTAGTCACCTAACAAGGAACAAGGAACAAAGAACAAAGAAAGGCGTATATTTCTTGGTTCTAATTTGTTTGTGTATGTGTGTGTCTAGTGGTAGTAAATAGTGAATAATTCTATCACTATATTGCCTTCCTTTTAAATAAATAGTGTTGAGCTATATTTTCATATTTTGTAATTATGTTTTACTGTGTTGACTGAGCAACACCTGCCCTATGTCATATTAATTCAAGCGAAAACATGGAAATGGCTATAAAGTAAGAGGTTTAAGTAAAATCCAAGAGTCATTTCTGAAATATATCAATGTTCCACAACATTTCACAGCATCATTTTTAAAATAGAAGATTTCAGTAATGACAATGATAAGCCTAGCTGTACATAGGAAAGCTGCACTCCACGAGTGATTTGCACATTTTTGTAGTCTGCAGTTAGGAATACAAGATCATTGCAAATAAATGAGAGTGAAGTCTGTACAGCGCTGGTTGATAGCTAAGAATGTGAAAATAAAAACTAATGGTGGTTCATGAAACAAAGGTTTAAATAAAAAAAATCTGAATAGGCAATAAACTGCATTTATGACAGTCATTTGGGATCATTTTATGAAAAACTTCGATAGAATAAATAAAGCACCCTAAAAACCCGCACTGGTGTTGCGTGAAATAATTGCAAAATTATATTATGCCCTTCTGGATTTTGAAAGATGTTTTAGATTAAAGCAAATATGGATATTTTTAAAACTTGTAAAAAAACTTAGCTTCAAATTATGATGACAGATAATGAAAAGACTGACCGTGGAAAAAGAATTGACTGATAAAACATCAGATACACTGGTACTACAATTAAAAGCAAAATATGCATTTCCATATAAATTATTTTTATCGTATTTATAAACGTACTAATGACAGAAATAACAAAAAGATATAAAGCGCGTTGTATGATACCTTCTTGAAATCTTTAGCCAAAGATAAAATTCAATCCAAAGACAAAGAGTTATCTTAAATTAGAAGAACTCTTCTTTGATGAGTTTGTGATGTTTGCTGTACTATACAGTACCCAACATATGTAGCAGAAATGATAGCATCCCAAATAAAAGATAAGACAGGTAAAAGGTTTCCAAACGTACATATAGATTAGAAGATTTATCTTTCAATAATAGGCTCAGATGCTGGAGAAATATCGTGTCAAAACTTGATTAAATCATTAGAATTATAAGCTGTATCAATTATGAGCCAAGATAATATAATGCATTGAGAGCGATATTACTTGTAATATGAACATTGATAGCATTGTACAAAACTTTGCGGCAATGAGAAGCTGATAAAATAGACTTTACTGAGAAATTTTATAAATAGCTTAGTTCGTGGAATTATTTCTTTGAAATACAATTCTGATAATTGCATATAATTTATGTCTCCATTTAAAAAATATTTTCTAGTTTATTTTAAAAGAATCCTACCTTCGTATGCCCTAATAGAGAATCCGCCCCTGTCTAGTTAGATAACTTATTATCAAATCAAGGTTGGCTATAGTGAGGAGTTTTCTTTTTTTTTACTAAATTATTTCCCAATTTTTCCCTCCAAGAAATTTCGGGTGTGTATATATATATATATATATATATATATATATATAAGATCCGGTGACAGCGAGCCAAGTAGGCCACCTGGGTTGTGAAGAACCACACGTCTTCATTTGGTGTTCTCTTCACACACACATAATTATGTCAGAGAAAGATGGCTTATTCAAATAAGTGATACTGAATGGTAGTGACGAGAGTTGGGACGCACGTCCACCTTTTAGAGAAAAATGTACCACCCTTACAAAAATAAATTAATGATAAAGGGTGGAAGACAGAAAAATGTGATACTAATATAAAATAATGGATTAATATAAGAAATATTTAATTAAGTACACAATAATGTAATTTATATTAAAATAATAAGAAATAAAGGCTAAACAGCCAGTATTATTATTATTATTATTATTATTATTAGCACCGCGTCTTACTACCCGTTTGGGTTATACGCACTTACGCTAATGTGAAATGGTAGGGTGATTGTGAGATGAGATGGAGGACCTATGGTTTAACGTGGAATCCGAACCACGGTGGAGACCTGGCATTCCCCACATTCACAAGATGTCTTGTCAGAGGTGAAGGAAGGGTTTGGCAATCAGATAAATCTGTGCCGGGACCGAGGATTGAGCCCCGGACCCCAGCACAGAAGTCTGACACCTTACCCCTACACCGCCAGGTCACCAACAGTCAGTAACTCTTACAGAATCAGCGTTGTCTATAGAATTATAGAATTTGAATTTTATCATAAAATATAAACCAAAATTATTAATAGTTATTTTTTCCTTTTGTTTAATGTGAATGCTTCACTAAATAATTATTTATTTCGCTTCATGTTTCCATCTTTTTTATTTATTATTCAGTAACTAAATCTGTTTCTTTATAATCTCTTGTGCACTAAGATAATATATTTATTATTTTGCAAGTCCTTGATCATAAAACATAGGTAGTATATATACTACCATTCAGTATCACTTATTTGAATAAGCCATCTTTCTCCGACATAATTGTGTGTGTGTGAAGAGAACACCAAATGAAGACGTGTGGTTCTTCACAACCCAGGTGGCCTACTTGGCTCGCTGTCACCGGATCTTCAGCACCAGGTAGGATCTCACCATGTCTACTTACGCAAACATTTGAATAACTCTCTCTCAATCAAATTAAAATCACTGACAGAATATATTTTTGAATCTAAAGAGACACGAGAATGCCTAAATATCAAGGCCAGATTGACAAGAAATGTTACTATTAAAAATGTTAAAAACTAAAATTACATCGCTAGACTTCTGATACGGTCAACTCTAAAGAATTAGGAGGAAATATACGTAACCATGCTAAGTTAACTATATGATCAACATGATGGTGGAAGTCGAGCTTATGATCCTAGGCCAGAGTGGATAACCCTGTGTTCAATCGCTAAAAGTGGCGAATTTGCCATAAAGGTGTGGTGAATATGGCTTTTCCAGTAAACATTTTCCTAATGGTATGTGCTGGTTGTAAATTGATATTTCCAGTATATCATTGGAAGTTTCCAATTTCTGAATGAGACTAATTTACGCAACACAGCCAACCAACACTCCTCCCCCCCTCCCTGTCAAACATTTAATTTCACTCCGGCCTAATACAAAAGTATTGTCAAATTTCGCACTAATTAGTCCTACATTTTCAATATGAACAATTTACATCATTTACGTTGGAAGCCGTTGTAAACGAGTGGTCAAAAATGTAAATGTGTTGAATAAACTTGTTTAAAGTGTGTGTTGTTTTAAATATTCGTTTAAGTCACCTAATCTCTCAATTTTTACATGTGTGGAAAATTTCACTTCTCATTCGCCACACCTGTGGCTACATTGAAAGATGCATTGACCACTTGCCAATTCTGATCAAAGGTAGCACCTAGATCATTAATATTGAAATAGCGTTTTAAAATATCATTTTCAAATACGAGGGAATAAGGAGCTAATTTTTTTAGGGGGTGGGGGGTTCGCACTAGAAAATTTGTTATAACTTTAAACAGTAAATGTTTGTATATATGAGCCCCCTAGAGAGCTCCATCAAATTTAAGGGGGTCCTGATCCCCCGACCCCAATGTTAGTAGTCTACCCTTGAGCAAACTTTCCCCCAAACAATATGAACATTATTATTATTATTATTATTATTATTATTATTATTATAACCAAACGGAATTGGTTAAGCCATTTTTAACAAATTTCAAGTTTTTAAAATAGATCAATAAATAATCAACCCTTATTTAAAGGGATAAACTTACAATTTAAAAATGGCCCAAAGTAATAATATCAAGTTTAAACAAAATCCATGTAACCGTTTCGGGTTGGCACCACGTACAAACAGAATGTCCAGCACGTACAAACAGAATGTCCAGCACGTACAAACAGAATGTCCAGCACGTACAAACAGAATGTCCAGATATATTGTCTTGCGTTCGGAGGAACATTCAATTATAATCTCACGGTTCAATTTTTTAACGATTAAAATGTGTTCTCTTTATATGAGAAAGTAGAAACAGACATAGTCAAATAAATCATTTTATAAACTGCATTGTTTAATACAGGTTTAAATTTTAACTTTCACATAAGCTTATAGGTCTATAATATCGTTAATATTAGTAGCACAGACATTATTACTACCCATACCAGTGAGCACATGGTCAATACCATTAAGTCTGATTTGTTGGTAACAAGCCAAGTTTACTGAGGGCAGTTTTTCCTAAATGGTTTTCCACTCTTCCCCCAAGCAAATGCGGGTTAATTTACTCTACATTCTACCTCAATCAATCTTACAACAATAGCTTAATTATTATCCTACTTATACGTATAACTGAATATGTAGTGAAACCTGGTGAAATAAAACAATAAAAACACATCTCACCTCTTTTGATGTCTCTTAGGGCATTGTTTCTGCTGGGTTTTTTCACTAACCGGGTGTCAAGCATACATCTACGTTTTTATAAGATTTGACATATTTTCATACAACTAACATTAACATTATATTAGCAATAGGCCATTACCTTTGTACCACTGATTTACTCACAACCTTGTAATAATTAGCAATGCTGTTTAAATGTTGTGTATGATTTCAAACTTTTCATAGTTACCGGTACTTAATAATATTCTGAGTAAGTAGGTATGTTGAAAGAAAGGATGGGGAAACGGTAGTAAACCTACACACATGAGCTACAAACTCCATACCTGACAAGTGTGTTTTATTTAAGATTCTCATTCCTCTTGTTAATTCCTCAAGTAAGATCGTACATAAATGTTTGACTACAATTCTTGGACCACATTTAGTTGGCTCATTCCAACAAATGCCCTTTGTTTTCTCCAGTACTATATTGAATGTAGGGAAATAAAGGCAGTCAAAATGATGGTAGAGCTAACTGAGGGCAGTTTTTCCTAAATGGTTTTCCACTCTTCCCCCAAGCAAATGCGGGTTAATTTACTCTACATTCTACCTCAATCAATCTTACAACAATAGCTTAATTATTATCCTACTTATACGTATAACTGAATATGTAGTGAAACCTGGTGAAATAAAACAATAAAAACACATCTCACCTCTTTTGATGTCTCTTAGGGCATTGTTTCTGCTGGGTTTTTTCACTAACCGGGTGTCAAGCATACATCTACGTTTTTATAAGATTTGACATATTTTCATACAACTAACATTAACATTATATTAGCAATAGGCCATTACCTTTGTACCACTGATTTACTCACAACCTTGTAATAATTAGCAATGCTGTTTAAATGTTGTGTATGATTTCAAACTTTTCATAGTTACCGGTACTTAATAATATTCTGAGTAAGTAGGTATGTTGAAAGAAAGGATGGGGAAACGGTAGTAAACCTACACACATGAGCTACAAACTCCATACCTGACAAGTGTGTTTTATTTAAGATTCTCATTCCTCTTGTTAATTCCTCAAGTAAGATCGTACATAAATGTTTGACTACAATTCTTGGACCACATTTAGTTGGCTCATTCCAACAAATGCCCTTTGTTTTCTCCAGTACTATATTGAATGTAGGGAAATAAAGGCAGTCAAAATGATGGTAGAGCTATCTTTATAATAGGAAGCTTTAAAACCAGATGAGTTTTGAAATGTTAATTAACTAATATTTAGTTGATGGCATTTACCATTAAAACTGTGTTTAAAAAAAACATTAAGATTTATCATATGAGGGGGGTCCGAGAGAACCCAGGGTGGGTAAGGACCCCCTGGACCTCACCCTTGGTCAATTATATAAATGAAAACAATAGGGGATGTTTTACTGATGCATGCTATAGACTGTCAGCTAATTGGAATAAACTCGTAAGAGCTACAAAGAAGAAGAAAATCGAATGTCGTGAGGCCAGAGAAGTGGCCAGTTCCCGGGCAAATTCACAAGAAGTGTTGCTATAATTTATATATATTAAAAACCAAAGGGCAATACAATAAAGTGTGAATAAGTTTGTAATCCTAAATGGTTTCGAATATTGTCAATCATAATAAACACTATAGTAATAATAACAATAATAATAATAACTGTTGATGGAATATTGATCTAGGATCGTTCACCCATTATCTTAATCTCAGAATTGCAAATATCCACAATGAGTGACATTGAAAAACGTTATTTAATTTTTACTTTCTTATATTAAGAAAAAATATTGTGATCCTAAAAAGGATCAATCTTGAGATTATAACGAATATTTACATTTTTTGTGAACATGAACTCAATAAAGTGGATTTTACAATTCTGTCTATCTGTATGTAGGTCTTTCCCTTGCCATGGATCCAAAACGTTTCAATGGATTTGGTTTAAACTTTATATTTTATGAGGCTATACCAAAAGAGTTTTTGCTTTACCATAGCCCTTAAATTAATTACTGATAAGTAATTTTTTTGAATTACAAATATTTCGGGAGTGGCTAAAGATTTAGTTTCAAATGCATATCTTAAGATTTGTTTATTCGATTAGTTAGGAAGGTAAATATTGAGGAAATGAAAAAGAACAATTCACGTCGTAATGTAGCAAAATAATCGAATCATATATCATATCAGTGTATATTTCGAAAATTTGTGGTATGACAAATAACAATGTATAGTTTTGGGGGGAAGGGGGTTGAAAACTCATTTAAAGGTAGTTTAATGATGACTTATTTTTCAAAAACTTGAGATATTAAAAAATAAAATGCCTCAATGATTTGATTCTAAGTGAGTATCTTGGAAGTGTTTGGCATGAACATGACAAATAAAGCTATATATTTGTTTTGGGAGAGAAAATTTGTCTATGGGTAGTTAAAGGACTTTTAACTTTTATATTTAAAAAAATTGCTTTGGCAATTTAGTTAAGTTCAAAATGGGTATGTGTTGGGTGGTTTATCTAATAAATAGTTATATACATTTGATTTTCAAACATAAAAAATGTAATAGTAGCTAATACAAGAATGATTTATATAAAATTTGATTTTTTTGAAAATAACTCTAACAATCAGTTTCAAAATTGGTATCAGGGAGTTATCTTACACTATCAATAATAATGTATCTTTATTTATCTATAATTAGTTATTAATTAAAGAAAATTTTAATTTTTGGGGAATTAACCTTAATTGAATTCAAAATTGAAATCTGGGAAGACTTTTTCATGAATCATGATAAAGAGAAATACATTTTTATTTTTACAAGTGACCAATAGTTTTAAGCTAGTATACAAATAATTTATTTTTGAAAATTGCAATTTATTAAATGTATTAAAACAGTATTAGAACAATAGGTTTTAACATTTACTTATGAGTGTTTATTGTGATTAACAATGTGTTTGTTTTTATGAAGAAAACTTACTAAACGATAGTTTACTCAAACATACTTTGAACATTATTTTCGAACCCATAATACACTATATGAGTAAGTTGTGCAATTGTGTCGTACCATTTGTTTATCTTGTTTTGAAAACGTTATTTTGTTAATAGTTTAAAAACCTATTTTATATATAATCTACATTCTGTCTTTAACCAAATTTTAAAATAACAAATTTAACTAAATTTCTGAAAGTGTGCAAAGTTTTTAAGCACCCCTGTAGGTTCTTAACATATGTTGGGAAATCCAGAATGAAAACTACAACGTATAAAACCATTCCAAGGGCAGCCGGTTTTGTTTTGAAAAGAAACCCGTCTTCCACAAGCCTGTTTCATAACACAAGTCTACAAGCTACAACTGGAGGTATAACAAATGTTAATAGATAGGGTTTAATAGAGAAGATAATTTTTGTGAACGCGTAGAAAATATGTACAAGTCAGCTGTTTTATTTGCAAGTGTAATATAAGTACAATCAGTTAAGTCTCCACTGTTCCACTGCCACGAACTCATTTTCTAAGACTTGTGTACAATACTGTAATTTGATATCATGCCCTATTCAACTGACCGGATAATGGAATGCTCCCCAGACCGAGATACTTTTACTGACACCTAGTGATGGGCAGAATCGGATGAATAGAATCGATTCATTCGATTCTTTCAAAAACATTCGAATGAAAACATAGCTGACTTGACGCGAGCTGGCCGATTCATTCTCTTACCCCACCCTAGCCAGCAGTGCTGAGGAAAATCGACCTTATGATTATGAATGTTTCCAGGCTATCTCTATACAGGTATTCATTTCTATTAGGTTAATTTTCAATAAATAGTCCCCATTGCTACACAATAATCGACCTTACGCATTCGAATGATTCTAAGATTAATTTAATACAAAGTTTAAGTGATTGCACAGTTTACAATCGAATAACAGCCAAAAATAATTCGAATGTAAATTACAAAATGATTCGATTATTTTGCTACATTACGACGTGAATTGTTCTTTTTCATTTCCTCAATATTTACCTTCCTAACTAATCGCATATAGCACGAATATTTTGAGAGATAATTTTTTTTAACGTTGACTTTAATTTATTAAGTAGATAAGTATATACTTTTTAAGTATTTAATAAAACATTGCCCGGCCGTAATATTCAGATCGTATTATAATTTTATTCACTGAAATAATTTTACGGTTGTAAGCTTATACATTTTTGTTATGTTTAGGAAATATTAAAGGGTAAATTATTTCAACTCTTTTAAACACAAAGGGAAATGTATGTTCCTTATTTAATTATTAATTGCACACAAAAGTATTTATATTAATTGCGAGCTACTTATTTTAGAAATGCTTTAATTTATTCACTGTATAGTATTTTGTTGTGGCTGTACTTTGGTCTTTGACACCGTCACAAGGAACTAAATGCAGTAATATAAAAGTGTTGATAAGAGAGATCCGACAGCAGGGTAAAGAGAATAGTAGCACAAAGCAAAACGAGCAACTAGTAACTACTTTTAGAAGTAGTAAATATTAGATTATTACCGACTCTTTATTACTTCTGAAAATCATTCGAATGATTCTTTCGATTCATTCTATTATCTTTCAAAGAATCGAACATTATTATTCGATTCTTAAAATCATTCGATTATGCCCATCACCACCGACGCCCAAGAAGATCCGCCAAACTTCAAGACAGTGGGGCAGATATATCTTGCTGCGCATGCGCACAGAAAGCCCTCGTCACTTCAGCCTGCCTGTAATCTAAGAGGATTACAAATCACGTATTCTCCTCCCACCACGCAAAATTTCGACCAGCTACGCAAGAACACCTACCTCGTTAAAACGGTGCACTAAAAAAGAAACCTTTTGGAATATTAACCCACGGATGTCGCCGTAGTGGAAGTATCTCTAGCAATGTCAAAAAAATCGTAGCTCTCTGTAACGTTATGAATAACTATTTAAATAGAGAGCTACTAGTATTGTCTATATATGTTTATGTTTATGTGAATGCGTGGAATGCCAGGCTTCCACCGTGGTCCGGATTCTACGTTAAACTGTAGGTCCTCCATTTCATCTCACAATCACCCTACCATTACACATTAGCACAAGGGCATATAACCTGAACGGGTAGTAAGCTGCGGTGCTAATAATAATAATAACTATTATTATTATTATTATGTTTCTGTCAAATATGTAAGTTCAAATGAATAAATTGAGTTTAGAGTAAAGTGAGTCTGTGTTGCCGATTATTTTAGTTTAGTTTGGTAGGCTAGCTAGTATTTGTAGGTCTGTTATACGTTTATTACGTGGGTAATCTATCTAGAAATCGTCACCCGAGAATGCAAGTGTTCTATGTCCAATTTTTCACTTTTGTGTAAAAGAGCATTGAAGTTTGACCTTGTGTATAAAATCAATGTTACTAGATAACAACTCGAGTTTGTATCTTCTTAAGTAATTATATAGTAGTCTCAATTTCACCACGAGTGAATCATATGCATTCTAAATAAACGTAAACACCAATTATCTCAAATTTAACAATTTTGGAGATAGAACATTTGCATTCTCGGGTGATGAAATGTGAAGGTGGCGTAATTTCTTGTTTTATTGTTCAGAGAACTTGGTGGAGTTTATATTTACGTTCTGACTTGAAACTAAACCCATTTGGCCGTAAGTGCTTAATATGCTATTCGTCTTGGAAGAATTTGTTCTCTATTGCTTCACATATTAAGGTGTCAATTGGGAACGTTTCAGCTAGGTTTATTTTAGTTGCAATCCCGCCTCCGTTTGTGAGTTCTTGGATGAACTTAGTGAGAGATTATAGTCTCTTGTTGTTATATCGGTTCTCATGTATTTGTTCCTTATGGTAGATAAGCGTGTTGTTTGTCATGCAGAGTCACTAGCTGACCGTTAATTATGTCTGGAGAGTCCTATAGGTTTCCACAGGTTATTTAAACTATAATGCTATGTTATTTTTTATATACTTTGCACTATTTAAGTACCTGCTGGTACTTGAGGGTTTCATATCTCTCATGCTAGTCTCTGCCATTATAAAGTATCTATTATAATAATGCGTACTTTCGTACTGTTAGAATAAAATGGGCCTAATCAGATCTAGTTTCAAATGTGTATGTTTTTCTAAGACTGATTTTATTTGTCGTGTTGTTACACCTCCGCTATTCAGTCTTTTGTACTACCTGTGATCCATGTGATCCTTCTCCAGACTGTTAAGAAGGAAACCCATTGCAACCACCGACACCACCTGGCACCTTACAGCTCTGTAGTGAACCCATTATGACCGGCCAGAACGTCACGGTACCGGTCAAAATACCTCTGTTGCATTGGCCAGTTCATGATAATTGCAGCGGTTTGTGCAGCAGAAGAAGAGTGGGGAAAACCTGTTCCACGGAAACACAAATTCTGGGTGCACGATATAGTTAAGAAAATAGGTTAATCCGTACTCATATTTACACAAAATAAAATTAAAACACAAATCACAAACACCAAACACAATGAAAACAAAAAATGGCACATGTTATGTTAAATAGCATGTGGTCAGGGTCGTATTGGCTGGTTGCCTCGACCGGAGCATTCTGGCTGGTGCGGTGCCTATACGTGCCGGGTGCTCATAGTGGATTACGTTCCATCGAAACAAATACAAAGCTAAGTGGTCGGTGCCGACCGGTGCCGTGCTGTAGCAATGAGATTTTTGCTTGAGTCGAAAGATTCAGCGAGATTAGCCTATACACTGATACCGGTTTGACCACCCACGAGAGATGGCGCTGGAAGGAATCAGCAAACATATACTTCATTCACGGTAGGAGTTTACCTCTGAAAGGTCTTTTTTCTTACCAATATCCTACTATATAATAGATTTCTGGTAGGGAAAAAAGTCATCTCCCAGGTAAACTCCTACCGTGAACGAACAATAAGAAGAAAATACACTTGTTGTGCCGATTTGATACCCACAGGGAGATTTATAAAAGGAAGGGAAACAGTTGAACAAGACCACTCTTTTATTTCTTAAAATAATATATGTTATATCTACTAATTTAAGTGTATTATAGTGTTATTCATATATTTAGCTTAAGTAACCAAGGGAAAATCTAACTTTTAATCTTTGGTGTGAAATTTAGCTGTACGTAGGACTGTCAAATTCTCGAAAATCAGAAATCATAGTAAGGAGGAACTCCATCCAACGAGCATTTATATACTTTCCTAACAGGGTAGTGCCATGCTTATACTGTTTCCTCCAGTCCCTTAAATATTTCCGTCTCAGGGTGGCGCCATTCCTAGGTCACCCCCTTGAGTTCAACATCCTACATGGCCACGCTGTTCCTTGGTCGAGTTCCTCACTATACAACCCACTGCATTCTTAAGGCCCGTTGACACGGTATTAGTTGACTAATGCAATACACTAATTGGGCTGCGCGCGCACAGCTCGCACCGTGTAAACAGACAACCAAGCTACTAACAAACAAGTCTACTTGCAGGTGAAAAAGTTGGCCACCTTCCAATTTTACTAATGCAATTAGACTATTCAAAATGGCGGCAACTAAAGAATTGGTTGTGCGGGGGACACTTATTTTTGGAATGTTATGAAAAGAATGGGTTTTTGTGCAATTTTAAGCACCAAATTTATAACTATACGAATGCGATGGGTATTGCACTAGATGATATTGTAAAGTTATATCAGGTGTACATATTCTCTAGAAGTATCTAAAATAAAATGTTAAGTAAATATTGCAAATGTTCCTTGTGAGAGATTATTTAATACCAGTAAACAAATTTTATCAATAATGTTATCAAACCATTATTTCCTACAAATTAACGTAGCATGTGTATTTTTTATATACAATCACAAAATATAGTACAACATTGTAGTACCGTGATTATTTCCGGCAACATAATATTCGCGTTATCGGCAAGTAAGGTATAAATGGCCGGTGGCTTTCACGCGAAATCTTCGGCACGTTTTCCAATCTCCGTATTTGACACTGAAGCAATCTTAATAAGTTTTAATTAATAATGATCATCCCATACACTTCGAACACTTTGTAGTAATGCTCTGGAAACTTGAGTAGATACACAACATAATATTATTATCGCATAGAAAACCAGATAGGTTATATTTAAACCAATCTACAAATTAATGAATAATTATTTTAAAGAAATATTTTAGGCCTAGCAAACTAGCATTTAACAATTTTTTTATTAGTATGGCAAAATTTAAAGCAGGGTTTAAAAAACCTGCGTTAGGCTTATTAAAAAAATGTCTAACCGAGTGTTGTATTGGGATTTATTGACCTTATTTGAGTTTAATTTTATTTATCATGTATGCTAAGTGAGTTAACAAATCAAGAAAAATAATATAATTATTTGGGATCAATTGAAATACATTTTAAACTATTATGGAATTAAGAAATAGGAGACATACTGAACTAACTCTTTTTATGTTGTTTATAAAAAGCTTTTTTTTAACAGGTCTAGTTATGATATATTGCGTTTACTGAAAAATTGTAATTTATTTGACCACCCATTCTTATTCTATATTCACCCTTTCTAGATCCCAACACATAAGCGTAATAAATGTATACGTATAAATAACCTGAACGAAAAATGAGATGCTGTTATAAAAAAAATGGCTCTAATAGAGAGACCAGTTATCACCACTCTTCATTTACAGCCATGTTTTTAGAAGCGATACTAATACAAGTGAAAAATGCGTGTCAACACAACTAGCATGTTAGTAAACTAATACCACTAAGCTTGCATCAGTCCACTAACACCGTGTCAACACAACTATCATGTTAGTAAACTAATACCACTAAACTTGCATCAGTCCACTAACACCGTGTCAACACAACTAGCATGTTAGTAAGCTAATA
>CABFOW010005912.1:2127-37327 GCA_902141385.1 Timema californicum
CTGGTAAATGTGATTGAAAACGCGAGCATACCCCGGACGTCAACAACTCACCCCCCGCCCCCTTTCGCCCCTCCGTATTCCTGAGCTCTTGTCAGTAATGAGCCCCCTTTACAGGCTCCCATGTTTGGTATGCACCATATCATACCCTCCCCCCTTCCCCGCTGCACGAACTTTGGCTCTGTGGAGGGTCGCGTGTGTTTGGCGGGAACCCTCCAGTCGGAATAATTCCCTGGAATGGTTCGTTTTACGGATGATTTAAAACACTTTGTGACATTGTAACTGTCGTCACTAGCACAGTTAGTTGAACTAACACACTTTGTGACATTGTAACTGTGATATAGTACAGTTGCTTTACTTTGTGTCGTTGTAACTGTCGTCACTATCATAATTAATATTACTAACACATTTTGTGACATTGTAACAGCGATATATAGTACAGTTGTCTTATTAACACACTTTGTGACATTGTAACTGTCATCACTATCACAGTTAGTCTTACAAACACACTCTGAAACACACTCTGTGTGCCATTGTAACTGCGATATATAGTACAGCTGTCTTACTAACACACTTTGTGTCGTTGTAACTGTCGGCTCTGGCACAATTAGCTCCACTAACACAATTTGTGACATTGTAACCACCATCTCTAGTACAGTTAGTCCTACGAACATCCTTTGGGACGTAATTGTCGTCACTAGCACAGTTAATCCTATTAACACACTCTGTGACGCTGTAACAGCCATATTAAGCACAGCTATTACTACTAACACACTTTCTGATGCCGCCTTCACTGGCACATTTATTCTTACACACAATTTGTGACGTTGTAACTGTCATCTAAAACACAGTTAGGCATACTAACACACTTTGTGACGCTATAACTTCAATCTCTAATACAGTTAATCATACTAACACCCTTTGTGACGTTGTAACTGATACCAACGACACAATTAAACCTACTAACACACTTTGTTAGATTGTAAATATCATTTCTAGCTCAGCTAACTCTTCTCTCTGTCTTTATTTTTCTTAGTATATCTACAGGTAAAATGATATATATTATAATATAATATGTCCACTTCACTTTTGCTCCATTTCAAAAAACCAAAATGAGAGAAACCGTGATTTATAACGCAATGTACACTCCGGTCGCCCCGTTCTGTCGCTAATCCCCTCCAACGCGGGCTGCTTACTTGTCACCCTGACTGCGCTGTGACAGACACGAAGCCTACCCTCCATGGCGCCATCATCAGCTGCAATTCAATTCAACTTCGTGTCAATACATATTAAGCTGGCTAACTACGTCACACCGGCGAGAATGACGTTTGTAAATTGGTAGGTAGGGAGGAAGGGGGCGGGCGGTCAATTTGATTACTCCACATGTCCACCACTAACGGCGTCTAACATTAATATTATGTAAATTTTATGATCGGGTTAAGCTAAACATATATGATTAACCTTAAATTTGTTTTATGTTTACTAAAAACAAAAATTCACAAAAATATATGACAGCGGAGTTGTCAATTTGGAAAATTAATTACGTTCATTGTATAGTTTGACCCCGCATTTGTTATATTACAGTAACTTTATTATTGTTATTGCCATTTTAGCAGCGCGTCTTACTACCCGTTTGGGTTATACGCATATGTACTAATTACACTAATGAGCTAGGAATGTGGAAGGTTAAATGCAGGGGTAATGTACTCGTATCTGCGTGGATGGAGGTTGGAAAACAGTTTAGAAAAAAAATAGTACACCTTACACGGGATTATAAACCCAATCTTCCCATCATCGGCAGTTTAATCTATTGCGATAGTTTGGCGCCTTTTAAACCACGAAGATGGTATTATTATTATTATTATTATTACATAGGGTTGCTAAGGGAAATTATCTAATAGCAAAATATATTTAATGTTTGGCTTCGGAAGTTTTAAAATTATGGCTTATTTGATTGTAGGCTTTTAAATATTCGGAGCAGATTTTTTTTAAGGTATCAATGTTCACGTTGGCTAAACGCCAGACCCGTCTAGGCTAGTTTACTAGCTACGAGAAGGCCAGGGATTGAATCACGGTTAGTTCTACTAAACTATTTTATCAATCTTCCTCCAAACAAATGCGTGTATCTCTGGCGGGTACGGCGGCGTTAAAAAAAAGATGTTTATAAAGAGAATTACTTTTTTAGCCTTCGGTTTAGCTTAGCATATTTTAAGTAAATATGCAGTCCGGTTTTCATTGAAAGAGTTATCTGACTGTAATTATAAAAGTCACAAGATCTAGGCCTACTTTAACGTCAAGTCATGTGATCTGAAGCTATCACTTTTGATAGATGTTATCAACAATAATATAGTAAAATGTTATCATCGTTGACCGCAAACAATTATGTTTGTATTTTCTAAAATGCCCTTGCTGTGAAAACTGAACTCTATACGCGTTTTGCATGGAGGGATATTAATCGAAGCTGCCAATATCAATTAGAATGTTATTGAATTTATTCCACGATAATTTCTTAAAGCCAGTTTACCAAATGAACACTAATTTACCGAACAATGTAGATGATGCTCTCCCGCCCAATTTCAGTGATTGGAAGTTCTAAATTATGTGTAGTTTAACTCCAGTCGCAATTAGCATCAGCTTAACGTTGGGAGCATTAGCGTATCGATTTGTGAGTTACAGTTCTATCCAAACAACACTCAAGTTGAATCAGGACTCCCACTCATCTGAAAACCGGGGGGAAAACAGGAAATCTAGTGTGTCTGAAAAACAACGGGAAAACACAGAGTAGTAAAAATACTCGATTATATTTGTTAATTTGGAATATTTTTAACTGAAAGCTTAAAATAGTAGTTATTTGAATGGATAGTAAAAGAGTAAACTGAAGAATTAAGCACGCTAATTCAAACATGTCGAATTACCCCTTAAACAAGGTGTTGTAACGCGATAGAAAATTAATTTGGCAATCAATCTTAGAGCATCTTGCTTAGAACACAAATTACAAGACTTCACACTTAGTCATTTCGATGACAAATGAAATGTTATTAGTCTTATCTTCAATGTAAGCTGCCTGGGAAAATGGGGATTCTTTTTGAGAAATCTGGGAAAACACGGGGAATTTGTCGGCAAGAGAATAGTGGCAACCCTGCGAATGTTCTACTACAAGTTAATGTTTACATAAATAATAATCAAACATTTTAAAATACTTGTTAGAAACATAATTTTCTACTATTTCACTGGGGGTAAAAAAAAAAGTAGGAACTATACATTTATATTTGAAATGGTATCGACACGCTACTGACTTGCCTCGATGGGAACTTGAGTTAAGGCATCAGTTTCGTTTTGTATGGTTAGCTGCCAGCTGGTGACAGGGCTTGAATCCCAGCCAGATTTGTCTAATGTTTTCCTTTCTTCTTTCAAAACACTGTAACTAACATTTAATGTATCTTAAGGTGGGAGTGTAGGGACGCGAGCTAAAGTTTTTTTTACAGTTTTTATAGCAAAATATTGTTAGACCAAAATAAATAAAATATAGCTTCAGTAGATACATAGAGTTTAATTTTTTTTTCACATGCTGATATTAACAGTCGTTGAATTTTTTTTTAAGTGAAGAAAATAAGTTTTCATTAACTTCTGCGGCATTATTTACAGATATTCAAAAATTGTTAAAGTCACCATATATATAAAAATTTAGCTCTCATGTTTATATTGGAAAGTTGTTTGATTTATTTTTACCAAAATAAACGTTTTGTTATAAACACTGCAAAAACATTTGCCCTTTTTCGCTTCCTCTTTCACCCGACCCTAACCCTTGCTATGTTGTTTCGTAAAGTTTTACCAAAGTACACTTCGTCTACCCTTAAGATAGCAAGCTTAACTAATATGGTTCTACTATGGTGTAGCTGGTAGCTTATAAGATTGAGCCATATTGTAATCAGTCGAGGTAAGACCGCTATCTTGAATAGTTTCACTATGGTGTAGTTGGTAGCTTATAAGATTGAGCCATATTGTAATCAGTCGAGGTAAGACCGCTATCTTGAATAGTTTCACTATGGTGTAGCTGGTAGCTTATAAGATTGAGCCATATTGTAATCAGTCGAGGTAAGACCGCCATCTTGAATAGTTTCACTATGGTGTAGCTTATAAGATATGATCATAGTATAATCATTCAAAGTAAGAGAGACATTTCAGAGTAGACGAAGTGTACATGAAGCAAAATCGGGTTAAGCAAAGCTTCTTATGCTTAGTTTTCACTCAAAAAAATAATTCTGACTTCGACAATTACGAGGTTTTGAAAAAAAAACCAAACTATTAACGGTTATGATACATTTTGTTCAACTTTTAAAAATCCATTGCTTTTATCAAGGTCTAATAATTGTTAAAGTGTCCAAAACCGGACGAAACTGAGCTTCAAGTTGTGATAATTGTTTGATGTATAAACTCTGAAGAAATCCGTTAAGTAACTTTTACATTAAATAATTTTGTAGATAATATTTGGTGACAAATAAATAAATACATCCGAGTTTTGCTTCTTATCGAAATGGTTAACTTTTGCACACCCGTAGAAGTATTTTACTTTTTTAAATTAAGAAAATTTAAGACATTTTTAATTTAATGTTTGTTTCTGACAAGATTGCTTAAATAATGAGTAGAAGGTCCGGGAAAAGCGTCTTCTTTTTTTTTTAGCATTTTCAGATTTAAAAAAAAGAGCGCATGCTAACAAATAAAGCTTGGAATGACGCACTAACCCATAAAGCAATAAATTTGGTGACACTCGCCCATGAAAAGAAGGCACGTTGTTTGTTAAATTGTAAATAAAGTGTAACCCGTCCACTTTGTTTTATTTCTCCAAACACAGCCCTTTTTACCTTCCACTCTCCCTTATTGCGAGGACTAAACTTTTTAACAGCTTTAATAAACCTAGGACTTCACAGGTTTTATATTGTGTAGTTGGAACACACAGCGAATGACCATCATTACTTGGGTTAATCACTAGAACTATTTTTAAACCCTCAATACCTAGGCTCATCACTAGGACAATGTTTTGGTATTAATAAACATAGTATCTACTAACCATCAATACTTAGGCTCATCACTAGGACAATGTTTTGGTATTAATAAACATAGTATCTACTAACCATCAATACCTAGGCTCATCACTAGGACAATGTTTTGGTATTAATAAACATAGTATCTACTAACCATCAAAACCTAGGCTCATCACTAGGACAATGTTTTGTTATTAATAAACATAGTATCTACTAACCATCAATACCTAGGCTCATCACTATGACAATTTTTAGCTGTTAATAAACCTAGGACTTAGTGATATCAGTACCTTGGTTCATCACTAGGACACTGTTTAGGTTTTAATAAACAGACGACTTAAGGACATCAGTACCTTGGTTCATCGCTAGGACAATTCTTTGACCTTCAATACCTAGGCTTATAACTAGGTGTTAGTAACCCTAATGAATATATTATAGTAATTGAAGGAGCAGTCTATTATTTTTAATGTAGACTCAGTTATACCTTGACTTATAACACTATGGTTCCATTTTTATAAGTTCCGCCATAATGTAACCGAGGAAGACACTCGAGATATCATTCACTTTAAATGTAGTTTACATAATTATCTAAATTTATGCTAAATAAATAAATTATAAATTAAGTTTAATATTTTGTGTGAAAAGTGGGAGGGTGGTTCCGAAATTCCATTGGCCCTTGTCCCCTCAATTATCTGTCCAGCTCTTTATTAAAACATGTCGTACATTTTATTTGTGAGTGATTAGCGAATTAAAGATGGCGTGTGTTTTGTTCCAGATGGTGACGCGAACGAAGAAGATCTTTGTAGGGGGTCTGTCAGCCCCTACTACACTAGAGGACGTCAAGAACTACTTCGAGCAGTTCGGACCGGTGAGTACTAACCACATATCTCTCAGGGAGGTTGCATACTAAGCTGGAGCATTCGTTATCTGTGTCCATCCTTGAATGTGTACACAGTTTATTAATAAATTAACAAAGTTTGGCCGCAATAGGACTGGACTGTTGATGACGGGGAGCTCGGGGTTCAAATCCTGGTTGGGTGCACTGAAGGCACTTTTTCCCTAAATAGTGTTTCACTCTCTCTTTCTCGTTATCTTTCTATTTCATTCGTTCTTTCCACGTAAATGGGGGTACACTTTATCTAAATTCAACCTTCCTCATTCCTAACACATTAGCGTAATTGGTACATATGCTTACAGGCCGAACAGTTAGTAAGGCGTGATGCTGAAAATAAAATCTATATGGATTAAATAAAAACTTTTTTTTTATAAAATCTACTGTTGCTAATCCCTAAAACCATTAGCGTAATTAGTACATAAGCGTATAATCTGAGCGGGTTATAAGACGCGGCGCTAAAGAAAGAAAAAAAGTACACACAGCTGACTGCCGCTTGACTTTAAATTCGCTATAATAATTTACGGATGAAAAAAGTTAATTTAATCCATTTATTCTTAAATAAATAAATAAAACTTAGGCGACAAAATCCAGCGAACCTTTTGGGGTATCAGCTACAGGCATACAAAATTGTAAGATCCACTTTTTTTGGAGTTTGGGGAGATATAAATTATCAAGATCTATCATAATCTAAAGGTCAAAAAATGCCACTAATATAACACTTTCTTTATAGGATAACGTAAACAAAGAAATTTAAAAAAAAATGGCAGCGATGCAACTGAATTTGAGAGTACTCATACGATTAATTCTTTGGTCACCTGATGGTCCAGGGGTAAGGTGTCGGACTTCTGTGCTGGGGGTCCGCGGTTCAATCCTTGGTCCCGGCACAAATTTATCTGATTACCAAACCCTTCCTTCACCTCTGAAAATACATCTTGTGAATGTGGGGAATGCCAAGCCTCCACCGTGGTTCGGATTCCTCGTTAAACTGTAGGTCCTCCATTTCATCTCACAATCACCCTACTATTACACAATAGCGTAAGTGCGTATAACCCGAGCGGGTAGTAAGACGTGGTGCTAATAATAATAATAATGATTAATCCTTTAAAGTTTTTGTATGGTTCACTTTTATTGGAAATATCAAGATCTTGTTTTGCTGAGCGGAGGTTGACTTTTCTATCAGCAGTAGAAGGAAGTAAGGAAGCTTTGTTGCAGCTTTATATCGCTTTGAGCCTTAAGTTTTCCTGAGCGTTTGTATCAAGAGAGTGGAGGTCCATTTCCTAGAAGGAGGGCTAACCGAGTTAGGCCGTAACTTCTCCCGTCAGGGCTTAGCGGTAATAGTGTAGTCCGGGGAACAGAGATTAACCTCCAATCTCCCACCACCCTCCTCCCAGTCCCTCCTGGTCCACTCCGGGTCACGGTTAGAAGTAGTTGATGCAATCAAGAAAAGCTTAATTCGGCTACAAACAGTTCCTTGGCTTCTTAGGCGAGGGTGTAAGAGGGGCACGCGGGCCACAGACTTCTCACGCTTCAAGACTATATTATTATTTTATGTATTCATCGAGTACTTTCCGAACCGAATGATTGTATCAGCACACGACTTGAATAATTACTTAATTATATAATAGACACAACACCCAATCCTTCACTGTTGAGAGGGAAACCCCGCTTTGGTGGCCACATGGTCTAAGGCGCTACTATGGCAGTAGACTAGACCGCCGATGACGGGGAGATCGAGGTTTAAATCTCAGTCGGGTGTAATGAGGGTGAGTTCTTTTTCAAAAAATAAAATCCATTCTTCCTTCACGCAAATGCGGATACACCTCCTCTAAAAATTACCTTATTAGTCCTTAAAACCACTATCGTAGTTGGTACATAGGCGTATGACCCGAATGGATAGTAAAATGCGCTGCTAAAAAGAAAACTGGTGATAAATGTTTCGGCTCTGCCGGGTATAGAACCCGGGGCCCTTATCTCGGTATTCAGGCACGCTACTGGCCGAGTTAGGAGTGTTTGAATTGCCTAGATACAAGGTATGAGAGGGAACGAGAATTTAGGACAGTATTTTCATCGGTTTTTATAATCAACACATTTTTCTAGACAAAATAAATCAAATATTTCTCCAATCGATATGTTACATTTGGTAATATAAACGGTTTGTAATGTGCAAGGTGGCATTTAACCAGAATATTTTGTAATAAAGGAGAAAAGGTTCAAATTCCGTGACGCTCATGACAGATATTCAAGAACTGTTTAGATTATCATGTGTGGAAAATAAAATTGAAGAAAATGTTGTCCTAAATTCGCGTTCTTTTCCGTCCCTCGTTGAATTTAAAAATGTTCAAATCCGCTCGCCTCGGTGGCAGCGTGTTCTAACGCGTTACTCTTACAGTGGATTAGACTGCCGATGATGGAAAGATCGAGGTTCAAATCTCGGTAAGGTGTAGTGAGGGTGTTTTTTCTTAAATGGTTTTCCACGCTCCTTTCACGCAAATGAGGGTACACTTCCTCTGAATACTACCTTCAAAATCTCTTAAACCACTATCGTAATTAGTACATAGGCGTATAACTTGAACAGGTAGTAAGTCGTGGTGCTAAAAAAAAGTTAATATTTGAATTAAAAATTAATAGAGTAAACAAGCATTTATTTTAATTAAAATTTAGACTGATGATATCCTCACCGGTGGACACATTGCGTGGGGTGTCGATCTAGTATCTTCAGGTTTCCCAGTGATTAAGAGGTTGGGGTTTGAATCCATAGCGTATAACCCAATCGGTTAGTAAGACGTGGTGCTAAATAATAATAATTTGAATCCATGCTTGTTCTACTGAGGTGGTTTTCCTCCTAAATAGTTTATCTTCCTTCCACCCAAATAGTATCTCTAAATGCTATAGTTTACATGTATATCTCAATAGTTTAAAAAGCCACTTTGGTGGTCAAATATTTTCTAGGGTGTCACTTTCACAATAGACTGGGAATACCGCCGATGGGGAGGGGAGATCAATACCTTAAAATATATTTTTATTTTTTATTTTTGTCTAAAGTGGAAGTGGAAATATTGTGTCGTATTACCAAATAAATCCTATTTTTCTAAAATCAAACTGGTATGCGGAATTGTTATTTTGTTCACGTTATTGACAACTTAATATTAAGATCTCTCCTAAAGTTAATTTTCTTCGGTTTATGCTATATTATTATTATTATATATATTTATTTACTGCATTTCATTTGATAAACTTTTGGTGACCTGGCGGTCTAGGGGTAAGGTGTCAGACTTCTATGCTGGCGTCAGGGGTTCAATCCTCGGTCCCGGCATAGATTTATCTGATTACCAAACCCTTTCTTCACCTCTGACAAGACATATTGTGAATGTGAGGAATGCTAGGCCTCCACTGTGGTTCGGATCCCACGTTAAACTGTAGGTCCTCCATTTCATCTCACAATCACCCTACCAATACACATTAGCGTAAGTGCGTATAACCCGAACGGGTAGTAAGATGCGGTGCTAATAATAATAATAATAATAATAAATAATAATAATAATAATAAACTTTTGTAATTTTTTGTTTGCGCTATACAACACTTATAAATCACGTTGATGGTGGATGAAAAACAATCCGCAAAACAAATTGATCTCATTAATCTTAGTTCGACTGTGCTCAGTTCTTTCAATGCTGGTGTGGAACATTTCTAACTAAGCTATAAAACTTTTTATATTATTTTTAATCATATTTATAACACCGAAACTACGTAGTACTTTATAAAACCGATTCTACATAACGCGCACTTTTACAAACACATGTTTTGAGCTCGTAATGCTCGTGTGTTCGTGTGCTCGTAATAATCTGCATTGCAGATTAAGAACACCTACTGACACAATTCTCTCAAAGCAGTAGAGTAGTTTCGAAATAGTATTACTTAATCTGCAGTCCAATTTTCATAGGAATAACCTTTTCTGACAGCTAATAAAGCTAATAGATCCACAGTTTTTTTTCCAAAGAAATAATAACCTTATCTGGTAACTAGGAAAATAAAGTAAGCTAGAAGCTATCCAGGTACTGAAATAAGATCTGAAAGGGTTTAAAGGTGGTCTGATTCAAGGCTAGTTTTTTCTTTTTTGCAGTTCGCATAACATACCTTTTAAACAGGTCAAATGTTGCTCCAGTAAATACTTTTAGTTCGAACTTCTACAAACATACTAGTATTAATAACAGTTATTGAATATCTGTCATGAAAATAATGTTGTTTTTTTTATAAACTTTTTTTTATCTCAACTTCTTACTATCCGTTCAGGATATATTCATACGTACTAACAACTACGCTAATGTTTTGGGTATGAGGAAGGTTGAATTCAGAGGAAATTTACTTGCATTTGCGTGAAGGTAGAGTGGAAAACCGTTAAGAAAAAACCTCAGTAGAACTGACCGGGATTTGAACCCCGATCTTCCCGTCATTACGATTGACATCTTAGACCTTTCGACCATCTAAGAAGGCTTAGATTAAATAAAAAAACATCGTGTTCAAATGTCAATATGCCTTAAATAGATTTGCAAGAACTGTCGATATCAACATGTGGAGCAACCCGCCTCAGTGGTGTAGTTGGCTAACGCGTTAGTCGTGTTGAGCTGCTCGACTGCTGAGGACGGGGAGATCGAGGTTCGAATCTCGGTCGGGTGAACTGAGGTGGTTTTTCCTAAATGGTTTTCCACTCTCCCTCCACGCAAATGCGGGTTCACTTCCTCTAATTCAACCTTACCAATTCCTAATCTATTAGAGTAATTAGTATTTAAAGCGTATAACCCGAATGGGTAGTAAGACGTGGTGCTAAATATTATTATTATTATTATTAACATGTGGAACAAATCAAACTCAATGCACCTACTGAAGCAACATTTTATTTGTGTCGACCAAAAAATCTTGCTCTAAAGAACCAAAAAATTACAAAACATTAGCGACGTTGCCTACTTGTTGATTTCAAAGTTATTTTGCTAAGTGTGCTGCGCCTTAACTCGAAACACCTAAGCACACTATCACACTGAGATGATAGTGTATTAAATAGAAAGAGAGAACATTAAATGGATATTTCAACCTGTGAGGTCTTTTGCTACCACTGATAGCACTATTTTTCTTACTTCCTATTTTAGATAGACATTTGCTTCCACGGTCTTTAATAATCTACATTCTAGCAGGAAAATTCCTTCCGGTTATTTTCGTGAAGAAATTAAATAGCCCAAATTTTAAACCACTAAAAACAAACAAGCTTAGAGACCAAAAATATAACTGTCACAATGTATGACTATTTTTTTATAACTATTTAATAATTTTGGTTTTCCGTTTTAAAACTAGCAGAATGTAACGTAAGTCCAGTAACACGGGAAATTGTATTTTGTTTTGACAGGCAACGTGTTTTAACTATCGCCCCGGTTCGTCCCAACTCTACAGACACACGGGACTAATTGGTTCCTATAGAACATGTTATTCAAGCAGGAGGGAATATTTTTATTTTATTTTTTTGTAAAGAGAGGAGCTCCATAAGTCCTGTAGAGACGCAAAGGTGTGAGGGGGAGGGGTTGGTACACCACCGCGTGCATGTGATGTATTTTCTAATGGCCACTACCCTACGTTCCAGACGTCGGCTGTTTTCCGGATCATTTGTGCCCTCCTCATCCCCCGAACTCTGAACACAATGTGACCTGTCAGGGGTCAACTCAAGGCTCGTTCTCTACATATGGCGCTGACCTCTCTCTCTGTGCCTGGTACAATCGGTGACCTGTCGACAAGTAGGAATATTACACATACTCCCGTTCTCTTTCTTCATTGGTCGCTAAGCTAACAGATTCTCAACTCACACACGCTTCGGTGGTCGAACGCTCTGCCCGATGACGCTGAAGTCAAGGTTCGAATCTTGGTTGGCTATACTGAGATTTTGTGCTAAATTATTTTCCACTCTCACTCCACGCAAATGCGGGTTAACTCCCTCTAAATTCAGCGTTCCTATACCCTGACACATTAAAGTAATTATTACATACGCATATAAGCATAACGGGGCATGAGACGCTACGTTAAACCTTTTTTATTACTTAATTTGAGTTATTTAAATATACCGAAAAAAACATATAAATAAGCTATATTTACCCTACCTTTTTATAACTGCATGTTCCATTAAAGTTAGACACTTATGTGCTAATTACGTCGATGTGTTAGTGATTAGTAAGGTTGTATTTAGAGTAAATGTAGCCACATTTGCTTGGAAGGAGATCCACGGTGGAGGCCTGGCATCCCACACATTCACAAGATGTCTTATCAGAGGCGAAGGAAGAGTTTGGCAATCAGATAAATCTATGTTGGGACCGAGGATTGGACCCCAGACCCCCAGCACAAAAGTCTTGACACCTTACCCCTAGACCGCCAGGTCACATTTATTTGTATTAAAGATGATTGATTTTACTTCGTATTATTGGGAAGTTTGTGAAATTATACGGTTTTATATGGAATAATTTTTAGTGAGGTTGGTTAAGAATAGTTTTGAATACTAACAAATTCCCTTAATGTAACAGGTGCTATGAGTTAAATTAAGAGGGAAAGCACCAGCATTTACATGGGGAAAAAAAGAAAGAAAATCATACCCTAGTGACTCCAACCCCAGTGCACGCTGCCGACCCCAGTGCACGCTGCCGGAATTAGAACTGACCAGTATGGCTGAAACTAGTACGACATAGCAGAGTTAGCTCTACCGATAATTAAGATTAGTTGAAATTATATTGTTAAGGTTATAGAGGACTAACTTTTTTTTTTAATATTGAACATTTTGATGGGAGTTTCTTCCCGTTTTATAGTCCTTTATTTTTACATCCAAGAAAGTTCTTAATTGCAGTTTAGGGTGGTCCTCACACCAGCCATAAGTTTTGGCAATTTTAAAAACCCTCATTTTACCAGCCCTTACTTATTAAATATAAAATATTTAATGCTAATGTTACCTCTACATTCTAGACAAATTTAATTTTCTACATTCATTAACAGGTTTTTTCTACTCCTTCTGGGGTTAGAATTTGAAATTTAAAATGTGCTGACCTTTATGTTTATTTGTAAAAATCCCTAAACCCATTTGATAAATTTAAAATTTCTTCCACAGAGAGACGTATTTTTTTTTATAGCAGTTTTAGAAATTTTGACACTTCACCCCCACCCCCCGTTCCCCCGTAATTTCTCCAATTTGTTTTATTTTTATTTTGTTATTTGGAGGAGTCTTATAGCTTACCAAACTTAAATTTTCTACCACGCGTAAAAGTAATTTTTATATAAGCCTTCCCTTTTCCCGCCCTCTTTCCCCCCTTATATCCCGGGGTCCTATTTAAAAAATCTTAGATTCTTTTAGTTATTTTAAGCCACCCTTTACCTTCCTTCCAAATTTAAGTTTTTACCACACTCAAAATAAATGGTTTTTACTAATTTTGGAAATTTGAAGCTCCTCATACCCCTCTGCCCGTTCGTCCAATTACTATTTAAAATCTATAATTTCAAGATTTGTTTGGTTATTTATTTCCACCCCTTATATTTTCTATAGTCTCATTTTACCCGCCTCGGTGGCGTAGTTAGCTAACGCGCTTGTCTTGTTGAGCTCGACTGCTGAGGACGGGGAGATCGAGGTTCGAATCTCGGTCGGGTGAACTGAGGTTTTTTTCCTAAACGGTTTTCCACTCTCCCTCCACGCAAATGTGGGTTTACTTCCTCTAATTCAACCTTCCCAATTCCTAATCCATTAGAGTAATTAGTACTTAAACCGTGTAACACGGACGGGTAGTAAGACGCGGTGCTAAATATTATATTATTATTATAGTCTCATTTTAAAATTGTCAGTCTCTTAGAGTTATTTGTAGTAGTATTTGTATTTAATTTCATGCCGAATTTAAGTTTTCTACTCCAATAATTATTAGTACAGTAGCCCCATGTCTTTGGAGCTGACTGACAGCTGACGGTTTTGAAAAGTTACCAGACCGAATTATGTATCCTTACGCCTAACCATATGATCTGCAAAAACATGTGTTTAGCAGCTGTCACTTCTGACGGACAAAATTTAGGTATATACCTAAATGTTGACTGTCATAAGTCATCTGTGAGCTGTCAGTTAGCACCAAAGAAGCCATGGGGCTATAGTAGTTTTACCGATAGTTTTGTAAAAAAATTATCCTCTCTGTCCTCCCTTCAAACTCTTATTCGAGATTATTCTGAGAAATTTGATAAACTAAGATTCATTTGGCTATCTGGAGTTTTTCTCCACCTGTTTGCTAAATTATAGTGTTCTTTCTCATTTCAAAAGTATTTTCTAACTATAGCTTCTTTTCCTGCATCCACTAGAATTTCATTATAAAATTTAAACTTCTCAGACTTTCATGTTTATTTGGAGTAGTTCCTTTATCTGCTTGAATAATTTCAGTTTTCTACCATACAGATAAGTAGGTTATTAAATTATTTTTTGGAAATTTTGAGTCCTGTCATCCCGCCAGTTCAATTCCCACTTATACATTTCAAATTTTAATATTTAGTTGGAAATTTTCAGCGTTCCTTATATATTGGCTTATCAAATTTAAATTTTCTATCGAATGTAAAAGTTTTTTTAGTTTTTAAACTCCCCCTTCCCTTACCTTATTTCCCGAGATCCTATTTAAAATTTAAAATGTGTAGATTCTTATGTCTATCCATGATCCCTTTACTTTCCTTCCGAATTTCAGTTTTCTGACACAATGGGGAGTAGTTTATTCCATTAGTCTTTGGAATTTTAAACCGCTCATCTCGCACTCATTTTTCTAACTACCATTTAGAAATTTCAATTAAGACTTATTTGGTAATCTTGAGTTATTCTTCTACCTGACTTCAAAATATACATTTTCTACCACACCCTAAAGTATCGTTTCTGTTACTAACCCCTTCCCTATTTCCCGGGACCCACTTAAAAATGTAAAGTTTTAAAATGTTTGTAACCATTTGGAGAGCTCTGTTTAGCTGCCTACTAAATTTCAATTTTCAGCCACATCTATAAATAGCTATTTCTATTAGTTTTGTTAGTTATGAACCCACTTCACACTATTTTCTCTAAATCACTCTTAGAAATTAAAGATTTCAAGATTTATTTGATTATCTGCAAGGTTTTTTATACTTCTCTGCTAAATTTTAAACTTATCTTTTAATCCTATATTTTATATTAATCTTAAAAGTTTTTTTTCTAATTATTTCCCCCTTCCCTATTTCCTAGAGCCACATTTTGAAATTACTCATTTTTTAGATTTTTTTGCTATATGAGGTAATCCATCTACCTTTCCATGAAATTTCAGTTTTCCGGCTTATTTATAAGTGCCTTATTGTTTTCTAGACACAAACACACACAATCACCTGAAGTCGACTATGCCAAATATGGTACCGCGCAAAAATATATCATGTGAATAGATGTTTAAAAACCATTAACACCATGAGATATGCGTCAAGCTATTTTAAAAACCCTACCTCCTAAAAGCGAAATTCAAATATCTAATATTTCTTAACTAAGCCATCATTAATTTAAAATATATTTAAAACCTTATCGCAGTAAGATAAAAAGTGTAAATAAAAACAAACTCCTACTTAAAAGTTTAATTTTTATGTGTATTAGCAAATATTTAATAATTTAGATAGTATTCGTTTGATCGTATTGAAATATTTACACGTTCATCTTGAGCAAGTTATTAAGTCAAATATGAAAATAAAACATTTGCAGTTAGTAATTTTGGAAAATTTGATATATCTAATGTCATCAGTTAAAACAGATTTTAAAGGAAATGCATTTTTTTATTTTTCAAAAAAATTTATATACCGAATCTCTTTAAAAGTGTTCCAATGTTGTATACATAACTATTATATAATTTAGTAATTCATGTATACACTAATAAATCCTTTTTAATATTTTCAATCAAATGTAAAGTATTGTTTTTTTTATAATTATATAACTTTTTTAAATTTTCCTGTTTAGTACAATAAATTTAAATTCAATTTACAACAGTATTTATTGTGAATTATTTCGCGCCAATAATCTACACCTTTACGTTAGTAATCACCAGAAATGTATACATTGCATAAAAATAATGTTTATTGCTGTGAAAAAATTACAAAAGTAAGTAAGACGGAGGAGTTGGGCGTCTGCTTACCTTTGCTTACAATAGGAGGTCCAAAATAACCAAAAATGTGTTTATGTAATACTTGGAACGCCCCCATTCACGTAATAGTTGTTTGTAGATAACGGGACAGTACTGGGTGGGTGGGTGGATTGATCACGTCCGTCTTGGCCCAACTCAGCGAGATTCTCCCAAATATGGTTCCTTCTGAGTTTCTTGTAGGACTGGATTGGTCTGGGGAATTGCCCCATTCAGGAACCGTGGACTGCGGGAACAGATGTCAGATAGCACCACCGGCCGGGTTTATTATACACCCGTGTCGTTGGGCACGCGGCCTAGGAGGTCATATCTCATCTTTTTTGATTTTAATTACACCTGTGTGTTCTTAAAAGAGATTTTTAATCATAAACGGTGTATGTGTATGTATATATATATATATATATATATACACACACACACACACACCGATTAGGATTACAATTTTTACACCCATGCAAATTCAGTTATATTTTACCGAGCGTAAGTGAAGTACTGTTTTAACTCGACCGTTTTGGTATTTCGTTTCTTTGTTTGCGCTGCGATTACTTCCAAATTCGAGGTTGATTTCTGATATAATTTGGCGTGGACGTTCTTTTAACCTAAGACCTAGCGGCGTATGTACTGTGAATAGTTTTTTAAATACATTTTTTATTGATATTGCGAGATTTGATGTTTTAAGCCACGTGAATCAAGTCTATTTTCTATGAATATAATGTAATATTGATTACAGTAGGCCTACTGTGCGATGCCAAACGCCACAATAAGAGCACAGAAAAGGTTTTTGACGCGTGCGGCTTGTCATTTCTTCTACTGTTAAGGTTGCACTAATCCACGCCATGCCATGTGTTTTTTTTTTGCCAGAACTGTGTTTACTGGTGAGTCTATCCTATGATATATTTAGAAGTGTATTAGTTTTATAAAACATTACTGACATTCGTCATGCTATCAAAGAGTTTTCATCAGAAATTGTAGAGATTTATAAATCAAGCTCGGCACTGTGGCAAATGAAGTATAAAGAGCATGTTGAAGAAATCTAAATAATGACAAATATGAAGCTCTGGTAGAATTTTAATACAAAGTGAAGCCAAAATCCGATTGATATTTTAATGCAAAGAAAAAAGCCGATGAGGGGATTTTCCGTAAAGAGCTTAAGAAACTTGACGATGCTTTTCCCTTTCAGCTAGACACTGCTTTTGCCAGAAACATCGTATTTTCCAGTTGCTGTTAACAGCAGATATTCCAATAACAGCACCAGCAATCATGCATACTTTTATTTTCCCGTCACCCATGCTTCTTGTCATTTAAACCTATCCTGCACACACCACTATAAACTCCACGTGATAACAGAATCATGTTGTAAATTTATTGGGCCTACATGGCACGATAAATGACACTTTTTGTACAAACACACAGTCTTTACTTTGGTAACAAAACTTCACGTCTCATCACGCGCATTCACTCGAGGCTACTTCTTGTGTGGGGGCGAGGAAGGTTTATTCCACGCACAGTTCTTTCACGAGAGTTATTTGTGCCGTTCCTATGCGCCATTCTTTCTCGCGGGAAAGAACGTGTGGGTATGAATGGCCGCCTATTGATCGTGTTATATACTGCCCAGATATGCCGCTTTAAATACAGATTGTTAGTCATTTTCGAAAAATTAAAATTTCACTAACCACTAGGCTACGGTATCTATAATTTTAGGCCCAAAATTAAATTCAGTTAGCCCTGAGCTATAACATCTAAATATCTCTTTCGATACGCTAATGTGTTGGAAGGTAGGGGGCTTTGACTTGGGTGAAGCATGCCAGCTTTTTTCGCGGAGGAAGGATAGAGCCACCTTCACTACAGCAGACCGGGATTCGATCCTTGATATTCCCGTCATTGATAGTCCAGTCTCTTGCGAGGGTAATACCTTATACCAAAGGTCGGCAACCTGTCGATCTCGTGGTATTTTTTAATCGATCGTGTAAGAAAACTACATCGTTATTAAAAGTCGATCTTTTGAGTCTTCTAAACTCGCAAACATATCAATTTCCTTCAAATAATATCTGAGTGACCAACATTTTCATGATCGGTCATAGTAAGTATTGGATTTTGGAAGTGATATAATAGTACAAAGTAGTGTCCGTATCCTACAGTTGGCAATCTGGAGTATGTGGCCCACGTTTGATAAGAAATGCTCTGCGCACCTGTCTTCATAGACCACCGACACAGGTGTGATCTCGATGAGACAGTGCCTACTAGAGCGAGGTAGTGGAGACACTTCCTACTAATGCGAGGTAGCGGAGACAGTGCATACTAAATCGAGGTAGCGGAAACACTGTCTACTAAAGCAAGGTAGTTGAGACACTTCCTACTAAAGCGAGGTAGCGGAGACAGTGCATACTAAATCGAGGTAGCGGAAACACTGTCTACTAAAGCAAGGTAGTTGAGACACTGCCTACTAAAGCGAGGTAGTTGAGACACTGCCTACTAAAGCGAGGTAGTTGAGACACTGCCTTATAAAGCGAGGTAGCAGAGACATTGCCTACTAAAGCGAGGTAGTTGAGACACTGCCTACTAAAGCGAGGTAGTGGAGACATTGCCTACTAAAGCGAGGTAGTTGAGACACTGCCTACTAAATCGAGGTAGTGGAGACACTGCCTACTAAATCGAGGTAGTGGAGACACTGCCTACTAAAGCGAGGTAGTGGAGATACTGCCTAATAAAGTGAGGTAGTTGAGACACTGCCTTATAAAGCGAGGTAGTTGAGACACTGCCTAATAAGGCGAGGTAGTGGAGATACTGCCTAATAAAGTGAGGTAGCGGAGACACTGCCTACTAAAGCGAGGTAGTGGAGACACTGCCTTATAAAGTGAGCTAGATGAGACACTGCCTACTAAAGCGAAGTAGCGGATACACTGCCTACTAAAGCGAGCTAGATGAGACACTGCCTACTAAAGCGAGCTAGATGAGACACTGCCTACTAAAGCGAGCTAGATGAGACACTGCCTACTAAAGCGAGCTAGATGAGACACTGCCTACTAAAGCGAGCTAGATGAGACACTGCCTACTAAAGCGAGCTAGATGAGACACTGCCTACTAAAGCGAGCTAGATGAGACACTGCCTACTAAAGCGAGCTAGATGAGACACTGCCTACTAAAGCGAGCTAGATGAGACACTGCCTACTAAAGCGAGCTAGATGAGACACTGCCTACTAAAGCGAGCTAGATGAGACACTGCCTACTAAAGCGAGCTAGATGAGACACTGCCTACTAAAGCGAGCTAGATGAGACACTGCCTACTAAAGCGAGCTAGATGAGACACTGCCTACTAAAGCGAGCTAGATGAGACACTGCCTACTAAAGCGAGCTAGATGAGACACTGCCTACTAAAGCGAGCTAGATGAGACACTGCCTACTAAAGCGAGCTAGATGAGACACTGCCTACTAAAGCGAGCTAGATGAGACACTGCCTACTAAAGCGAGCTAGATGAGACACTGCCTACTAAAGCGAGCTAGATGAGACACTGCCTACTAAAGCGAGGTAGCGGAGACATTGCCTACTAGAGCGAGGTAGCGGAGACATTGCCTACTATAGCGAGGTAGTGGAGACATTGCCTACTAAAGCGAGGTAGTTGAGACACTGCCTACTAAAGTGAAGTAGCGGATACATTGCCTACTAAAGCGAGCTAGATGAGACACTGTCTACTTATTCGGGCTTGTTTGTCTCTTGTATTGAATGACACAGGTGCTGCCACCTGGCGGCTATATTGGATAACAGAACAATCCATGTATTTGTTCCCTGTCGACCTCTTTTTTTTCCTTATTTTATATCTTCTTTACGTCGGAAACAATCAAAAGTCGTTGCGAGGTGCCGCTCCCCCTTCTCCACCCCCTTCTTTCTTATTTTCTCCTCGAGCTTCGGGTGGACTCATATCCGGTATAAACCGAACCTTTTGTCGCCAAACAAAATGGTTTCGTTTCCTTCGTTTGGAAATGTTAGAGGTTCGTGAGGGTTTTTTGTTCATTACGTGTTTGAGTTTGTAGGTTAAAGAGACTGTTTGAATGGGTTCTTATTTAATAAGATATAAAAAAAAATCCGCATAGGGGGACACGAGTAATAAACGTTAAGGTGTTTTGGTAGGTATCTGACATATTGCCAATCCCGCGTCGCGTTTAGGTTAAATATTTATAAAACCTTTAACAGTACACGATCTTGAGCTTGATGTTTATTGGAATGAAAACAAATCTATTCTCTATGAACCTTTACATGGATATACGTGTAAACATGGTTTAAAATTGTTAATCTCCTCTCTGAAATGTTTAAAAATCCACATATTTTGGTTGGTCATCAAGAACTAACTGTACAGGAAAAGAATGGTAACTGGTATAGGAGCGTAGAATGCATCTTTGTGATTCTATTGATGTCATTTTATAGGAGGATCACAACATAAATTGTATTCGTCATTTGTATTTTCCTGCGCCGCTGTCAAAGAAAAGTTCCACCCAGGAAGGTTAGGGATCTCTGCTAGGCTAATCAAGTGCCTTAAGACTTAGTATTTCCATCGCGTCTTAATACGCGGTCGGATTAAACGCGTTTTATTAATTATGCTAACGTGGTATGTGTGATGAAGGTATAATGCGTTTTATTAAATATGCTAACATGGTATGTGTGATGAAGGTACAATTTAGAGGAATTGTATTCAAATTTGCGTGGATGGAGAGTGGAAAACTTCATTCAGTACACCAGGCCCGGATTCAAATTTCGATCTACCTTTCACCGATGAGAAAGACTAAATGAGCTTGTCATTTATAAATAAACGTCAGACTCGTTGTCTTGTTTGCGGCTGATGCCAAAGCTAGGATTCAAGTAATATCCGGGTCTAATGAGGCTATGACTACCCACTTTCCTACACGCAAATGCGGGTACACTTCCTATAAATTCTATATTCATAATCTCTACCCCATTAGTGTAATTAAATGCGGATAGCTCACTTCGGTGGTCGAATGGTCTAAAGCGTCACTCTTGCAATAGACTGGGTCTTCCGATTACAGGAAGATTGGGGTTCGAATACCGGTCGGGTTTACTGTGAATGTTTTTTCCTAAACTATTTTCCTACTCCTCCTCCACGTAAATTTGGGTACACGTCTTCTAGATTCATTCTAACTCACCTCCATCACATTTGCGTTATTAATACACATGTGTATAACCACAAACGGGAAGTAAGACGCGGGGACAATAACATTTTTTTAAATGTGGATGCCCCATACAGGCAGTAAGACGTGTTGCAAATAACAAATATGTGTTTATATCTGAATGGGAAAAGGGGGAGGGGGTAATACTTTAGAGACATATTTGACATGTTCCGCGACCAAAGAAGAGGTTGAGTTACTTTCGGACAGAAAATGTTTGTAAATCCCGGACCAACAAAGAAGTCCTGACCCGGTTTCCTCTATCCCTTGGGAGAAAGTGCATTAACAATTGAGCTTGTAATTTTGGGTTGAAAACACAAACACGGCTTGTTGTTTGGCATGTAAGTCCCGGTTGGGAACGGAGTATGGAAGGAAGTAAAGGGTGGTGAGGGGTTGTTAATTTATATAGCGCGAGGGGAAAGTTTGAAGATATGGAAAGTCTAGTCTAACTACGCAAGCAGAATATTGTATTAGAGAGGCAAACACAGAAATTTGTTGAGGGGAGTGTTTTCGAATCTCTGTAGGACTTTTGTGGAGTCACGAAAGACGAAAGATCCGGGGTAGAGGGAAATACGAGTCCCAAGAGGTGACTTGGAACTAAAATAATCAAAGCTAAAGGTGTCTGTCTGCCAAGGCAGTTAAGATATTACCGATCAGGGGTTGCGCTTTAATATTGAGTTTGATGTTTACTGGATTGAACACAAAACCATTTTCTAACACACTATATAGACTTGTAAACATAGTTTAAAAGATGAAATTTCTTCCACTCTGAGAAGTGCAAAAGTCCACATATTTCGGGTTGAACATTAAGAGCTAAGTCCCCGGGAAACTAAAGGTAATTGGTATATGACCGTATAATGGATTGTTATGAATATAATGATGTCATTTAAAAAGTCCACAGCACAAATTTTATTATAATTTGTATTTTTCTCCTCCCTTGATTGTTTCAATTCAAAATTTGAAGATTTTTTTTTGTATTTAGTATTGAACCACACATTTTCTCGAATCTTCGAATCTGAAGTTTCTTTAAGGACACGAGCTCTCATCCTTATCATAAATGTAAACTAAATTAGATCAAGGCTTTATCCAGAGAACGTAATTCTGACCCCGATTTCGAGAAGTTAGATCACTAGATAAGGATAATAAATCTTGTTTTCATTCTAAATATTCTCCACTTGGATCATCTCGACCAGTTTCTTCAACGCCCCCCCCCCATTTTTTTTTGTACAGTAAGTATATCCTTCCCGCTTCTACCTCCTCCCTCCCCTCCGTAAAAAGGTTCTTTTGAATATTTCTTTCTCTCGTGTGTAAAGGTTTGAATTCATCGTGGTGCAGTATTCTTGGAGCGCCATATCGATTTTTGTGAACGCGGTGCTCTTAATAGCCACTCATGAATATTCATAGAATCAAACCAAACACCTGACCTCTTCTATATACATATTCATGTAGCACGAGAAAACAAATCGGCTCTTACTTCACCCTTAATTTACTGCTTTTAAAATGAACTGATATAACGCCAATCTCGGAAGATCGAACTGTATAAACGTTAAATCATAATTATATATATAAATTGTCTATTACTAAACATTCGGGCTAAACACATACATACTAACTACGCTAACGTGTTAAAAATTGAGTGGGGTTTGATTAAGAGGAAGTTTACCCGCATACGCGTGGAGGGAGAGAAGAAAAACATTTAGGGAAAACCACCCTCAGTATACGCCCGAATGGGGTGCTAACCCTGATCTCCCACGTCATCGATAGTACAGTCTATTGTGAGAGTGACGCCTTAGACCGTTCGAACACTGAAGTGAGTTCTGATGAAAAATATTTTCAATTTTTAACTATGTTTATATTATTTTTTAAGTAATTATAAATAATATAAACACACGCAATTCGTTAATCACTTACTACAAGGTGTAGTCTCGCTTCAAATTACCTACGTCATCATATCAAGAGTTGATCACAGGCCTAAATGCACACATAAATGTGATAGAACAGAAGATATATTATATATTATGTAAAACATTCTGTAAATATTGCTTTAAAATTTTATACAAAATTACGGTATATATTTTGATTTATTGCATCATTTTTTAAAGCCGTCATTTATTTGTTTTGTAAAGTATTATGTTTCCTGCCCTAACCAGCCTTTATAATGATGAAATTATACGCCCAACATTTCAAATGTTTATTTTATAGGGGTGAGGTCTTAGAGGATACTTAAACATTCTAAACACCCGTTTTACTCCACGGGCACAAGAAATTACTACACTTTACCTCCCCTCTTTCTTCCCCTGGCGCTTTACACACCTTTCTTCCAACGGTCTCTGGAGAGCACTTAGTTGCAATATTATCTCGTGATTTAACACACGCAGACAACTAGCAAACCTGGTGTGTGAGAAAGAAACTAGCGTTTGATGTAATGGACCATCGCAACTCTCCCAGAGATCTAGATAGAGGGACGGAGATGTATAAAAATGTAGACTGATAGATTGATAGAGATGCATGACTGGATGAAGATGTATGGATGGATAGAGATGGATAGATGGATAGAATTAGTGTATAGATAGATACTGATGTATAGATAGATAAATAGATATATATAGCTTAGATAGATATGCACCGCATATTACTACCCGTCCAGACTACCGACGTATTTACACTTACAAAGTAGTGACGTGTAAGATAACATTTAGTTGAAATGTACCCGCATTCGTGGGAGAACTAGTGGAAGGCCATTTAGGGGAGGAATAAACATTGGCGAGCCCAATCGGAACTTGAGCCTTATTCTCACAGTTACCATTAGATCTGACCAGATGATTTTTGGCGTTTAGTTCGCGTGTCCACCAATGCGTATTGTTGATTTAATGATTGATAATGGCACTGGTTTTAATATTCAATTTGGTATGTCTGCACAAGATAGTATCACTGGCGGCAACATAATCATCTTGAATTGACTCCTAGTATCGGCTATGTTGGTATGTCTGCACAAGATAGTATCATTATCGGCAACATAATCACCTAGAAATGACTCCTACTATCGACTATGTTGGTATGTCTGCACAAGATAGTATCATTATCGGTAACATAATCACCTTTAAATGACCCCTACTATCGGCTATGCTGGTATGTCTGCACAAGATATTATCATTATTGGTAACATAATCACCTTGAAATGACTACTAGTATCGGCTATGTTGGTACGTCTGCACAAGATAGTATCATTATCGGCAACATAATCACCTAGAAATGACTCATACTATCGGCTATGTTGGTATGTCTGCACAAGATATTATCATTATCGGCAACATAATCACCTTGAAATGACTCCTAGTATCGGCTATGTTGGTATGTCTGCACAAGATACTATCATTATCGGCAACATAATCACCTTGAAATGACTCCTACTATCGGCTATGTTGGTATGTCTGCACAAGATAGTATCATTATCGGCAACATAATCACCTTGAAATGACTCCTAGTATCGTCTATGTTGGTATGTCTGCACAAGATATTATCATTATTGGTAACATAATCACCTAGAAATGACTCCTAGTATCGGCTATGTTGGTATGTCTGCACAAGATAGTATCATTATCGACAACATAATCACCTTGAAATGACTCCTACTATCGGCTATGTTGGTATGTCTGCACAAGATAGTATCATTATCGGCAACATAATCACCTTGAAATGACTCCTAGTATCGGCTATGTTGGTATGTCTGCACAAGATAGTATCATTATCTGCAACATAATCACCTTGAAATGACACCTAGTATCGGCTATGTTGGTATGTCTGCACAAGATAGTATCATTATCTGCAACATAATCACCTTGAAATGACTCCTACTATCGGCTATGTTGGTATGTCTGCACAAGATATTATCACTATCGGCAACATAATCACCTTGAAATGACTCCTAGTATCGGCTATGTTGGTATGTCTGCACAAAGTCTCAAGTTCCCCCCTTCTCCTGGACGTGTCGAGTCAAAAGCTCCAATCGACGTTATTTATTCTTTCCTCGGTACTTCAAGTCCTCTGTGTGTTGTATATAAGCTCAGACGCTGTGAACGCGTCACTGGAAAAGGAATTACAATCGCATTCCAAGCTTCTCATCTCTTCTTCTACTCCTATTACTTCTTTTTTTCTTTCTTTCTCGTATATATTTTCTTTTGGCGCTTTTCGCTCAGGGGACTTAAAGAAACTTATTCGGGGAATGTTTATAGTTTCCTTCAAAGTCGAAATACTACACAGCAACTCACTATTATCTATTTGTTAAATATTAGCTTAGCGGCTTTTTATCATGACATTTATCACTTGATTGAGTTAGTGTAGGTCCTGTTTTAATTCAAATGTTTGGCATTTAATCTATCCAGTGTTAGAATTTTTTTGGCCGTAATTACTACCATATCTTGAAGCCAAATACATAAAATATTTGACTTGTTCAGTTGTCCATTGGTCTCACAGTGTAGGTTTTGATGTAAACATTTGACATCTAGGCCAATTACTTTGTATTCGCTTCGTTTCTCATCAGAATAGAACCCTATCGAAATGCATGCAAAGTGAAAAACCCGACGTAAGATTTTTATTCTAAAATATATTCTTGATACAAAAAGAAAAAGTAAATGCGTGTTCACTTATGGTTTTGCCGATCATTTTACTATATTTTTTGCGTACCTAATGTTAAGAGTCAAGGTATTTTTTATATACAAAATAAAACTAGGTTAACCATTTTCAATAAAAATAAAATGTTAAAAGTAATTAAACAAAACACAAAATTCCCATTTATTCGAAGCATGATATCGATTCTTCCTGTATTTCTTATTAATGGAATAACGTAACCTCAAGCATGTTTTATAACATGCGGCAAAATAGCATGTTGATTAGAAGTGTATGGAGTCAACTATTTTTGTAAAACGAGAAAAGTATTTTAAAAAAACACAATAAATAACGCTTTGAAATAGTAGTGACTATCGCCAGAAAACAGGGGACGAGGTCTATCTATAACTAACCCCCTTAGTGGGGGTGGGGAGATCGATAAATTTAATATTTATTTGTTTAGTCAACCTATTTATTCAGGTTCTTCAAATAGGGCATTCGTTTTAAGTTAAGGTGGTTTGAAAGGGAACGTGGGCTGAAGCCAGTATTTTTTTTGCACCTTTTATGTCATATTATTTTGGAAGAAATAAATCAAATGATGCTCCAATAGATACGTATAATATAGTTTTATACATCTTATTGTATCAATAGCCATTGATTATCTATTTTGGTCATAGTGATCTTTGATGAGAAACTTTTTAATGAAGAGAACATGTTATCACATTCCAGGATGCTGATGACAACTATACAAGAACTGTTTAATGTTTACATTACCAAGTATATTAAATTAAACTAAACTTATATACTGAAGCTATATTTGATTTTGTACAAGAGATGTTGCTATAAAAACTTCAAAAATGTTGACCTTACACCCCAACAAAAATAAGCTCTGAGAAGCTATTATTTTATTTATTGGTCAACACATCTACAACCCATTACACTTGACAAAAAGATTGTCATTTTTTTTTCTTCCGAAAATGGAAATATGTAGATTTAATAGCATTTTTTTATGCTGAATTCAAATATATATTTTAGAACTTCTATATCACATAAGGATTTTGAGTGACACACACTTAAAGTTTACAGTATCACGTTTATTTACAATACACAGTAATGGACTATCTCACCTTAAAGGTAAAAAGTGTATGATTTATTCTGTAATTTGACTAATGAACATCCCTATTAATGAATGGTCTATCAATAATCAGCAAGCATACTTGGAATACACTTTTCCTGGTACCGCTTTTTCATGCCAGAAATATCATGGTAGAATCGTTTGACATGTTTGTCACTGACTGCGCTGTGATTTGCAGGTAAGAAATTCAGGCGTGAATCCAATAAATATATTTTAAAATACATGCTACATATCATGGTCTTGTTTAAGATTTTAACAGATCATACATTATTTCTTTGTAACTGTCTGCCTTATGTTTTTCCCTAAGAAATTCTGGCAAATACCCTAGGAAGAAAGACTCCCATGTAACTTTTTCAGCCCGGTTAAACTAGATACACCTTTTCCTGGTACGTGGTGCATTGACAACATTCTTCTTTCCTGGACTTAAGGATGCTCGCTTTGGCCACTGTTTCTGGGTGTAATAGTTTATTATGCCAGGCCTCCACCGTGGTTCGGTTTCCACGTTAAACTGTAGGTCCTTCATTTCATCTCACAGTCACCCTACCATTACACATTAGCGTAAGTGCGTATAACCCGAACGGGTAGTAAGACGTGGTGCTAATAATAATAATAATAATTTATTCGGTCTCTGCTGTTTTACTCACAAAGAAAACATCAAAATCTCGTAAAACTAAGTTGTAGTTCAAGGAAAAGAGCAATGACTTTCAAGTCAGTACAAACATTCCATTTGGATTATTCGTACTTATTTTTTTTTCTAGTAGGAGTTTCATGCTCACACATATATAATATCTGCAGCATAACCTAATGGCAATTATGTGAAATTATTTCCACTGTGGAAAAGCACAGCTTTCAAACTAGCTTTAAAATAATCGATGAATAAATTCCACTCCTCTGTTTTGTACTCGTAACCAAGTGCTTCCAAACAGAATAAATATCGTTGCATGAAAAAGTCCATCATCAAGGGAAAAAGTAATCCTTAAAGTCATTATGCCTATCTCTAAAAACATACTTTTGTTTCTTTGTGAAGGAGATTCCAGCCATTCAAACTAGAGCCTTAACTTTCTGCTTGCCTTTTAAATACGTTCAAATCTATAAAAAGATCATTGAGATATTCTTGAGTAAGAAAATGTGGTTCAAACGAACAAGAAACTTCGGAAGTTGGATCAAACCTTCCATCATCATCATCATCATCACCACCACCATGGTCAACATTGTTCATCACCACTAGGTGTGGCAGTTTCTGGAGGCTCTGGTACAGGCAAGTCTTCACAGTGAGTTACATTCCACACGGCAAATAGTAATTTAGGGTATGTCGTAGTGTTTTGATTTAGAACTGATGCCTCAATTGTTTATAAGTTAAACATAACAATCTGTAGAGTGAACGTTTAGTTTCCATCAAATCATTGGAACAACAAAACCCATGTGCCGAGAACCTTTTGACCAACTCTAGAGACACCTGACACAACAAAAATGAGGGGGCCCAATTTTTATCTTGGTCACCAATTGTGCATCCAAATGGTCTTACAGCACTTTTGAGTGTAGAAAAACCATATTTGTTATTTTAAAAATGTTACCTTAACATAAATGTAGCAAAAAGATTGTGGATGATTAACATCATTTCTAGGCATTGTGCCACTTGGTATTCTAAACACTATGACATGTTTACTTAACTACATACATAACAGCATATGACAGAGAAACTCACAGCATAGACCACCAACCACCAATTAGCCGGTAGTAAGCAGGAAAACGTCTAACTCCGTGCCCAAAGTGCATCCATCATACGTCATTAGCACGGGGTTGAAAATAGAGGCTAGAAAAGTTTTAAAATAGAGATTTTAAGGGTTAGTCATAAAACGGGAACTCGGTTCTGCCAACTTAGCTGCGATTGCTAACCACGCTTCTCACTTGCCTGGATAAAGTGTTTCTTATGCACAGTAAAACCTTAAATAGGGCGTAAATTAAAAACTATGGGTGGTAGAAAATTCTGAGACAAGTTTTGAAATCAACGGGAAAGGGGGGGGGGACCATATAGATCACCCATGACTTTCTTTGGGACAATGTTGACCAGTGTTATTAGAGGAGTGTTTTTATAAACGATATATTTACTATCAAAGAGCCACATTAGTGTTAGCATGTGATCTATTTTGATCTAATAACACGTTTTTATTGTTTACCACATATGCGTTTATAGATCAATTAATATCCACGTGAACCTGTAAGAATATTAAAGATGCTATGTTAAAACGATTTGATTTGAGAGATTTTGACTTAAGAGAAAATTGTAACGATCTGAACTAGTGTTTCAATACATTTTGTAAGTTCAATGAAAAGGAGTTAAATGGTTTCCTCCCCACTCCATGTTACTAGTGTTGTTGTAAAGATGGGCGTAGCAAGCAAAGTGAGGCAGATAAAGTGAAGGTAAGATTATTCTTAGTTCTCGACTCGCAAGTCCACACACACAACACACACACACACGTACCCCGGAGCTTCTCGCCAGAAAGATACATTGAATGTTCCTTACTTGAGGATCTCGGTTGAAGAACGGTCCAAAGTGCCACTAATAATATTTTTCTTTATAATGGTATTTTATGAATAAACATATATAATAATTAAATTCTTAATATACGATAGCTAAAATATTAAATATTTTACATTTTAAAAGAAATGTATTAGACCAAATTTAAAATAATACAAAATTTTAAAAGGTATACTATTTTTTATAAAGTATCGGGAATCTATTATTTAAAATAAACCAAATCAAGCACATGCGTTTTAATAACATATATTTATTTAGCACCGCATCTTACTACTAGTTCGAGCTATACTCATATGTTCTAACTACACTAATGTATTACGGATCAGGAAGGTTGAATTTAGAGAAAGTATTCCCGCATTTACGTGGAGGGAGAGTGAAAAATCATTCAAGGAAGCCCACCCTCAGTACATACGATCGTAATTGAACCCTGATCTCGTCTTCGGCAGTCTAGTATTTTTCGAGAGTAGCGCCTTAAACCATGTTCCCACCGAAGCGGGCTTTAATAATAAACAAAAACCTTATTTGTGCCGTATTACCTAATAAAGTGTACGGGGAGGAGGGGGGAGATGTGAGTTTTATCAACCATCCTCGAATACAGGTTGACCAAGCGGAACGAGGTCCTGTTTTAACTCGATTATTTGACATTTCATATGTTCGGATGTTTGTTCCACGATAACTGTCAAATTCTTTGACTAATTTTAACAAAAGTTACCGAAGATATTTTTTGGATCTAGGCTAAACGGTGTGTGTATATGATTCTGCGATCTGACTATCCGCTCTAATATGGCGGCTGGTCAAATAAGTGTTTGATTAAAAAACATACAGCACCCCCGGCCGTTAATTTACCACTGTTAAAGTGTAAAACTCACATTTCACCAATGATAAGACTTTGTCGGTCATGCCGGGAATTGAACCCGACAAACACGGTACTGACTGAGCGTCGGACTAGATGGTCTTGAAGCCTTATTTTTACAGCGTAAAATGCCGGTGGATAGGGCTCAAAGAAATCAAATTGCTAGAGTAGAAAAAGAAGATGACGACATAAAGAGAAGAAGAAACTGTAAGAGAGAGAAATAGTGAGATAGAGAGGAGAAGTCAGCTTGAGTGGTCCACGAGAGTGGAGTAGAATCTCTCATTAGCAAGTTGATGACTTGGGAATCTCTGTCTACCAGTGACCGAACCATCAACATCAGCCAGTAACCGAAAACAACCCGGGCAGTGATTATACACCCTCCCCCCCCCCAACCCAACCCCTATCCTCTCACAACCGCACTCTTTTCTATCCAACACACCATCACCATTGGCTATAGTTCACTAAAAGAAAAGGCAGGGGGAAAAAAACTGTTCAATTCAATAAATATGGACGAGGAATTTGAATAAATTGTGCTACATCCCAGAACTTATAAATATTTTTTTATATAAGGTTTTCCCGGTTGTTATTTAACTTTAGATTAAATAAGACAAGAGTTGTTAAATCGAAACAGGTTAAGATAAATGGCAAATAATTAGTTTGGTCAAAGAAAGGTCATAATAAAGATTGTAAGCGGTTTTAAAAGGTAATTTACCAGGGCCCGGAAGTTTATGACATTGCAACTATTTCCTGTGAAGTCAATTTGCAATGGTAACTTTAATATTAACATATTTTATGACACTGATATTGAAAACATGATTTTAATAGTACTTTTTTTTCTGTGCATATTTGAAGAATCATACAATCCAATTTTGTGGAATTTTTTCTTGTTTTTACTCTCATCGTGCATTTTCTGTAATTTTTCGAATCTTTACATACAAATCGTAGCACACAATGGGTAATTTTCTAATGCACAAATTCATTATTTCTATTTACTCGTATGATTAATTTTCTCGTGTAAATATTAGTATTGTCGGACATAAAATAATGAGCATAACGTATTATTTTCTGAGCGTAAAATTGACTCTTTAGAAGACAGTGAAGAGGACAAATCGCCAAGTGTCATGCCATACTCCACCCGATAATCTGAAAATGACCTTCGTTGTGCATTGCAATATAGAATAAGATAAATCTAATATGCACATACATTTTCTACCTATTTTATTGTTTAACCGGAATACTGGTCATAGAATATATTATTATTAATTTCTTCCTTTGTAGCACTCCCCAGCTAGTACCATAAACGGACAAGAACAAATTGGATTTTAAATGTATTATTTGATTTTTAAGAGCATCATTTGTAGCTTTGAGGATATAAAAACTGGGGGTTTAAGTGCATATCTTTTGTTTTTAAGGGCATTTATTTTTATTTTGAAAGAATTAATACGCAATGTTTATGTGCTTTTTTTTTAGTTTTTAAGGGCATTAACTTCCGGGCTCTGGTAATTACAAATTTACATTAAGTTGACAGAATTATCTACAATATAAAAAATCAGTTTTAAATAGATTAATTAATATATTAGCTTGTGAATAAAATTCTGGAGTCTAAATTTCATAGGAATAACCTTTTATGACAGCTGGAAAATTTACTAGAACTACTTTTATGTTTTAATACAAGTAATGTAAAATGCAGCTGTCACTTTTGAGGGATATTATTAATATATATATACAATAACAATATAATAAAGAAATATATTTGTATTTTCTAAAGGTTCTTTTCTACCAGCATCCATGGCACGTATAGTCAGTCTATTGATACTTAAATCAAAAGTGATATAGTCCACTGTTGCCCACAAGCTTGGAGCACCTCGTAAGATAAGCCAAAGTGCAGGAGAACCAGTAAAATACTGACAGTTTGGGCCATGTGCGCTACAGCCATCACTCAACTTAAGGCAGATGCGAACCAAAAATAAATATCCCTATTGAGACTGGCTCCATATCTAGGTCTATATAATAAATGTTTTCTGCGAGGAAGCTCAACAAGGAAGCGCTCTCTCCTCATCCCTAACCCTTAGATTAAACTGTTAAGGTCCTTAATAATTTTGTATTATGCTTATAAAAATATTATGTACACAATAAATCAAATATTGCTTGAGTAAATACGTTTAAATTTAATTTTCCACTCATTTTAACCTGAATATTTGTCAAGAACATCGAATATTTTGACCAGAGGTTTTTCTTTGGATTCAAATAGTTTATCATCAAATGCTGAAATATATTCAAGAATGGTTGGGATAGTCTTAAAACTAAACGTACTTACTGAAACAATATTGTATTTATTTTTGCTTTTATCTATTATAAAAACTGCAAAAATATAGACATAAGCTCGCGTTACCTTCCATTCCGACCGCCTCTGTGGTCAGAGTTCCTGACTACTGTCCCGGGTTTTATCCTTGGTGCTTCCATATTTTTATGTGACTCACTGGGTTTGGAACGGTGTCAATTCAGCCTCGCGAGGACAAAGGAGGAGATACTTCAATAAAGAAGTAGTGGCTGTGGTTTAGAAAACTGAGACCAACGTCACAAGGGTTCGCTATGCTGAGCACACGACACACATTATCCTCAAAAGTTGGCACTATCTTCACAACATGCGGCGGCCGCTTGGTTCATCTAACTCNCAACGTCACAAGAGTTCGCTGTGCTGAGCACATGACACATACTATCCTCAAAAGTTGGCACTATCTTCACCAACATGTGGCGGCCGCTTGGTTCATCTAACTCGCTTGCGGGCTAAGGGCTGATGCCATAGATCCCCTCCCCCTTTCAATCCTACCTTAAGCACAATAAACATACTGTTCACATTTAATGAAACTGTACTCTAGTGGCGGTGTCACAAACCAATGCAATCATTTTCAAAGCACTTTGACAAGTTCATCAGAATTGAAACAACTTTGATTTGACGACCAAATAAAATTGATTGAAATATCCCAACCATGTCGAATTGCTTGAAGTGTTTGTTTATTAAAAAATATATATACTCTTTGAATATTTGGTTATTTAGATACGAGTTTTATTTCGAACATTTTGTTTGATAAACACTCCACACAAATATACGTTTTATGTTTAGTAACAATTTGGTTGTTAGATTTATTTTTATTCACCAAAACTTGCTAAAAAAAATATTTTTTGTTTGATTTATTTGTATTTACCAAAACCGCGCTAAAAGTATTTTGTACAGTTACACGATAAATATAATAAATAATAATTACCCTTCATGCAAACAAAATCTTGTTTCTTTGTAATTTAGGTTAAGTTTCCTCGAAGTACTTATAACTCTTTTTAAAGTGTAATTACCAACCAAACGAATCATGTATATTTTTAAGAACCTTGAAATTATATTTTATCGTGCAATGGATGTAATATTTTCTTAATGGGGCTTCATGATAGAACAATGAGTCGCGTTGCAGACGCTAAGAAATCCGGCATTATTTAAAAAGTTGTTTGATATTTTCAAAATAGTTTTAAACAAAAGGTAAGCGAAACTTGTCAGCAATTTTCTGACTAGTTAAGGACGTTGCCTACCCCCTGTGATGTCACAGCCGGTCAAGAGAGGATTTCCCATGTTAATGCATTTACGTTTTACTGAGCTAGTTTTAAAGATATAACGTTGAAACAAAAACCATACATTATTAAATAATTCTAAAAATAGTCCGTGGTATCATCTATATGTCTATCTAGAATAGGAATCAAGAAAAACAGATAATTTTTAAAAACAAGTCAACGTCGTCCAAGCGCAAACAGTAGGTTGAGTATGTAAACTCGTCAGAGAAAGAGGGAAAGGGTTATCAGCACATAGACAAGAACCCTCTCATGATGAACGTCACATGTTCTTCCCTTTCTTTCTATTTTGTACATTGGTGTCCAAGTGTGCATTAAACAGTTCAAATTTTGAGTTTAAAGTAAAAATAAATAGTGTACCTTAAAATTTGTACTTTTGAAATTAAATCAAAAAGACATAAAGCTATATCTAGCCTTCCTCTATCAAATAATAAGTTTTGGTTGGGTCACAACAGATAATTTTATGACAATATGGAATTATTTTATAGGGTTTTACGTAAGTTATCACACAGTTTTTTAAACTTTTAAACTGGTCGGAGTTCTCATTTCAATTTTAGTAAAAGCAGTATTAAAAAAAATCAAGCCACTCCATAAATAGTCCTGGCTGGATCTCTAAACGTCTAGAACACGAGCTAGTGCTCTACCATGTGCCACCATTGAAGTGATAAATAAAACAATTTGGTGTTTAATCATTCCTAATTGTTTATTGGAAATATTATTAACGTAGTGTGATTTGTCACGAATCCCTCATGGCCACCAAATGTCGTTAGCTATTCATAGTCAGAGAGCTCAGAAGCAGTAATGTGAGAACGCCTGAACTCGCCGCAGACAGCGACACAGTGCCGTAACACAGTTTGAATACATCTAGGCGGCCTCGCTTAGTCGTATCGAAAGAAACGATTGCAGTTTATTGATAATAAATATTAATGATTTTTTATATAACACTTTACTACCAGCTGGGAGTCTATCAGTGGTTGATCCTGATTGCATTTTCCTTCTTCGCATTATTAACACTTAGTATCCAAGCAACTTCGTGTCCTTGGCTAGTTCAATACTTTTAGTTCCGAGCCTTATCACTCGCCCGGGTAATCCATATAGGCCTATATAGGCCCTACACTTATAGGGTAGGGATGAGAAAGGTAAGATTGAGAGAGATTGTGACAGC
>CABFOW010005913.1:0-37309 GCA_902141385.1 Timema californicum
ACGTGCACTTTCTAATTGACTTATCATGTCAGGACTCAACTTTCAAACTAACAAAACAAACACAACACCTAGGCCCACGACCCTTATTTAATCTATCATTGTGAAAAGGGAAAGCCCCGATTTCCCCATTTATATAGTTTCGGTCGTATCTGGTATCAAACCCGGAATCTTAGACTCAAAGGCAAACGTGTTACCGACTGAGTTAAGGTGTCGTACCAGAAGGTGAAAGGCGTGGGTGAGCGGGTGGGGGGAGTAAAACATTAAATCAAGGTCCGGTGTGTGTTTTCCCATGTTCAGGTGGTGTTAACAATATAAATACGCCAGTATATCCCTAACTACATCCTGTAATTAATAACGCGGTACTAATTAAATTCAACTAAAAGTTAATTTGCACAACGTGTTGTGTAATAGGCATCATCTTGTGACGCTGGCCGTGGTGGGTGATGGTCCTATAGACAGATGGACATCTCACACTTCCAAACAGTAGAATTGCGTTCACTGTTGCCAGGGTAGGCAAATTTAATTAAAACTGCAACTGTGAATAATTGTTCTCACCCGTTTTGTCCCCATTTGACCAATAATACGAAGAATTTTCATATTAAAAAAAACTGTATGGCATATATCACCAGGAGGGACGTGACATACAGGTTCGGTCGTCTGTATGTAGACTATTACTGTGGATTCACACGTTCGCCGAAAAACGAGCGCAGAGCAAAAGAGTAGTCACGTGACGAGCTCTAAGCCAATCACACAAGATTTCCGCCTCATCTGCGTGGAGCTGTTGCGCTTAGGTTCAACTCACCTCTACTTCGTCCGCTCTGCCCGAGATCTTCGGCACGGGAGAACAAATCAAATCTTATAACCGACCATCTCAAATCAATGCGCATGCGCATTTGACAACGCATGCGCTCTACAGCCAGAAGCAAGCAGACAGTTTCGTTGGCCATTGTGAGGATATTTGAAATAACCCGTTAATATAAAGTGTGTGTGTGTCGATGTTTTGGATTGTGCCAAGACACAGCGTTATATTTTGAAAACATCCCTAAGGAGATTGATCTAAAATATATGTCTATCTACTAGAAAATAAAATATGTTGATAATCAGCTGTTTTAAGTTAGCGTTGCAATGCATCATGGGTCAACTTACAGCGAGTGAATTGCTGCACTACTCAAGCAAATTCTGCTTTCTATTTTCGACGAACGTGTAAATCAAGCTTTAGTTAGCCGCTCTGGTGACACAGAGCGTTGCTCAGGGTACACCATAGGAGGCTGTCTACACGTCGTACCCATAATGAGATGATGTGATGATAGTTATTATTGAGTTGTGCAGCCAGCGGGAGCCTTAACCTAACTTAAGCCTAATTATCCAGACCTTGGTGACCATTGGGATCATTCTCCTAAAGGGAATAATACTCAATGTACCAGCCGGGAATAGAACCCGGGATCCCAAGTCCAGGTACACTGACCGCTACACCACGGGGCTGATTTTAGACTCTTTAGTGCACAGTTCACATGGGAATGTATGTTCATTGATTAGTGACCAATGAGCAGGGCCGTTTTAACAAAATGTGAGGCTCGGGCCAAAAAATCTTAGGTCTTCCTTTATACGGCAGTTTTTATACTCGGTACTTATGTTACTTAATAATTTCTCACGTTTTATGGAATATGGATCAACCCATCAAATGACTGTACTTATTAAATGCAAACAATCAATCAAATTAAGTTAACAAAAGTAAATTCCTCTTTGTACTATTGCACTGTTAGTTTTCTGCTGACCGACAGCGGTAGTACAATGGCGGCGTATTCTACTGAACTGCAGCACATTACTCGAATAACGTAAATCTTAAATGACATAAAGTTAGGTTGTTCATGAATATGGAATGTAATCCTATCAGTAAGCGAATACTTGTAGCTTTTAATTATCTGTACACTATTTGATACACAATTTAGAATAATAAGCATAATTTATTTAATAATTTTGGGGGGAGATGTGGCCCCCTGGAATGTGAGGCCTATAGCAATTGCCCCCTTTTCCCCCCTAAACGTGGCCCTGCCAATGAGTCTTCTACTGAATGACGATAACAATTAATTACAGGTATTATTATTATTATTAGGTGTTCTGTCTTATGACAGGTCCATTTCTTTTGCCAGTGAACTTAGAGCGCCTCTGCATCCTCCTTCAGCTTCCAGGTATAGCTTAGAATAACTGTGCTAACCCTGATAAATAGCTACGTNCCCCCTCAATCAATTAAGGCCCCATTGTTCGTCTTAATTAGCTCTTTGTCTGCCCTCGTATGACCCTTTTCTTATTACTGTGGTTTGTTATCAGGGTGATGTAGTATTTACTGACGTGGGAAGTAAAAGGAGGTAAGTCACATGTCAGTCTGTAAAGGTGTCAAGAACACACTAAAGTAAAATTGACCTACTGCGTTGTCAGATAAGGGCTTAGCTTTAGGAAAGCTGATTGTTACTGACGATAAACAGAATATGAATAAAACATAGTAGAAAATATTGAAATTAAAAACCAATTTTCCCAGAATTATCGTAACTGGCAGCTAGAAAAGTTACTAGATCTACTTTCCCTTATTCATACATCAATTCATGTGATCTTCAGGTATCACTTTACTTATAAAATAACACAAATAATATAGTAAAATTTTATCATTGTTGACCGAAAATAATATATCCGTATTTTCTAAAAGTGTATTCCAACCAAAAATATTTTAGTGAGGCTTCGTTTCCACTCGTAAAAACAATTATTTAAATATGATTGAAAAATTACACCCTGTCACAAGTTCGATTTCCGTCTTCAAGGGTATTTTTTCAACCACATTTAAATAAAATCCATACCAATATTATTTCCAAAGAATTGTCCAATAGCTCCTCACCCGCTTCAGTGGCGTCACTTTCGTAATAAATTAGTACTGCCAGTGACGTGGAGTTCGGGGCTCAAATCCTGATCGGGTGGTTTTCAAAAATGGTTTTACACTCTCTCTCCAGACAAATGCAGGCACACTTCATATAAAGATAACTTTCTTAATCCATAAAAAATCATTAGCGTACAACCCGTACGGGTGGTAAGACATGGTGATAAAAAAATCCCTCACCCGCTTTGGTGGTCGCATGGTCTAAGGCGTCACACTCGTAGTAAACTAAACTGCTGAAGACGTGGTGATAGGGGTTAAATTCCGGTCGGGTGTACTTAGGATGTTTTTTCCCCTAAATGGTTTTCCAATATCTCTCTAGGCCAATGTAGGTACAGTTCCTCAAAACACATCAGCGTAATTAGTACATGAGTATATAACTCGAATGAGTAATAAAATGCGGTGGTCAAAAACATATTAATAGCTCCAAAGTGATTGTTTGTAAGAAGTGAACCGATGTTATGTTTTCACCAGGATCGCCGGCCAAGACATCATGCTGCCCATCCAGTCAGCCAGGATACGAACCCTGGGCTCTTTCGGGTTCCTGTACGGCCGGGTGGAAGTAAGGGCTAGGATGCCTAGGGGAGATTGGATCTGGCCAGGTACGAACTAGAAACCAAAAGTGTGGGATTACTTATTAGTACAGGTAAGCCAAGGTACCCTCCTCTGTTGGTCGCGGGTTCGATCCCGAGGATGGTAACTAATCCTTCATCCAAACGAATGCTGGCGCAGTTTCTTTTACTCCTCTTATATCTTCACCCATCGCATTGAGTCAGGCACGATGGTTCAGTTGTTAAAGAATCTTTCTAGTGATCTTGAGGTACCAGTTTCGATCGTTGACATAATCGAAACTGTACCACTGGTGAAATCATATAGGCCATATTCTAATATAATGCGCACGACTGTTGGTTTTTAAAATAATTGTGTTGTTCAATTTTCATAAGGGCCCCGACAGCTAAAAAAACTACAAGATCTCCTTTTACGTATCTATACGCCAAGTCGTGTGATCAGCGACCTCACTTTTAATAGATATTGTCAATTCCTATAAAATAACAATAATAAATTAAAGGTTATCAATGTTGGCCGCAAAAAAATTCTGTATTTTCAACAATAAAAATGCCCTTCATATGAAAATTGAACTGTATGAATTATAGTATGTTATTAAATTAACTAACAATATATTAGTATCAGCTTTGGTGGTCTTGAGGTAAAGTGCGCGCCCCACGACCCGATGTTCGCGGATTCGTACCCAGCAGAGGTCAACATATTTTTACCAAGTGATGAAAATCCATAGCACACTTTACTTCGGATGGAAAGTAAATCCGTCGGTCCCTTGTAGGGTGTGGTATGGTAAAAGATTCCCTGAAAGGTATAGGAGATCTTTTTTCAGGAAATTTGGAGTAACTTTCTCGCTTACACGAAGAAATTCAGTGCGGAAAGCGACGTGAAATTCCTAAATTTTCAGAACCCTCCTAGCACCCTTCGTTAATGCTAATGGCATGCCTGAGTTACATTAATCTGCGGCTCAGTTTGAGAAAAGATTGGCTAGCACCAATGTACCGTTTCCCTAGGGACGCCCGAATATATTAATCGTACATCCTTTTCGTGGAGGCTCTTTCTGTACCCCGGTGAGATGAAAGTATGATGATAGTGAATATGATGGGGTGAAGCCCATGAAGATGTTAACCTAACTTAGGTATAATTAACCAAACCCTGGTAACATTTGCAACTAATCCCCTTTCGATAAAAAAAAAGCGGTACCAGAGGGTAATTGAGTCCGGATACCCTTCGTTTACTATCTAAGGTAGCAAGCCTTACCTTGCATTATCCACTATGGTATAGCTTATAAGATGGGATCATAGTGTAATCCGTCAAGGTAAGACTGATAGCTTTCAGAATGAACGGAGTATAAATGTGCTTTCTTCCAGATCTTAATGTGGGTGACACTAAACAGCTGAAGTGATGAGTGCGTGCGATGCTCCTATTGGATGGATGTTTGCCTCATCTTCAGTTTATAGGAAACTGGCCATAATGTTCCCGCCGTGTTTTTTTTCCTCAGCGATTTGGATGAAACCGGTGGACAATGAGTACGGCGCATGGCCCTCCTCGGGAGAGATCGACCTGGTGGAGATCAGGTCCAACAGGAAGCTGAGGAGTTCCCAGGGGCTGTCGCAAGGGGTGGACAGGATGGGGGCTACCTTGCACTTCGGCGTCAACTCCTCCTATAACATCTGGAGACCCACCCATTGGGAGAAGTGAGTAACGGGTTTTTTTCACACGAAAATTTGCCCTTCTGGGAGGTAGTCATAACTGCGGTGGTTCGTGGTTAAGTTCCAACCAAAGAAAATGGTGAAGAATAATTTTGAACATTTAATCTCTCTTGAAGCAATTTAAAGTTATATATATATAAAACTTAGGTTGAATTTATAAACTCTAATAATCTATGGACCAAATTAAATGGGAAGTTTTTTTTTTAGAAGTGAATAGACCTAGTGTGATGAAGTTCTACTTTAGCTTGACCATTTGGCATTTCATCCGGATGTTTGTCCTGCGATAACTGCCAAATGTGTGGACCGGTTTTAACAAAATATAGCATGGACATCCTTTGAACCTGTCCAGAACGACTAAGTACATGCTTTTTCAATCGGGTCTCTAGCTGTCAGATAAGACCCTTCCTTAAAAAAAATTGGACTCTAGATAACGTTCTATATCGTTACCCTGTCATGTGTGTGTAGGAGCCTGGCCGACCAAGGGACGGACTTCGCTGCCGACTACCACCTGTACGGTATGGAGTGGACCGAGGACTCCATTATCTTCACCGTGGATGGCGAGAAGATAGGGGGTGTCACCCCTCCCGAAGGAGGTTTCTGGAAGCTCGGGGGCTTCGACGAGTCACCAGGAGGGACCAACATCTGGAAGAACGGCACCAGACTCGCGCCCTTCGACAAACCGGTGAGGAAAGTTGTATATAAATATGATTCTCTTGTCTCAGTTGACTTCCCTGACAGAATCGTATTTGTATAATGTAGTAATAGATTGATATAAATATGATTCTCTTTTATCAGTTGATTTCTCTGACATATTCGTATTTATGTAATGTAGTAGTAGATAGATATAAATATTATTCTCTGGTCTCAATTGACTTCCCTGACAGACTCGTATTTGTGTAATGTAGTAATAGATAGATATAATATGATTCTCTGGTCTCAATTGACTTCCCTGCCACACTCGTATTTGTGTAATGTAGTAGTAGATAGATATAAATATGATTCTCTGGTCTCAATTGACTTCCCTGACAGACTCGTATTTGTGTAATGTAGTAATAGATAGATATAAATATGAGTCTCTGGTCTCAGTTGACTTCCCTGACAGACTCGTATTTGTGTAATGTAGTAATAGATCGATATAAATATGATTCTCCTTTATCAGTTAATTTTCCTAACATATTCTTATTTGTGTAATGTGTAAATAGATAGATATAAATATGATTCTCTTGTCTCAGTCGACATCTCTAAAAGACTTGTGTATTTGCGCAGTTCTTCCTAATCCTGAACGTAGCCGTTGGAGGGAGGTTCTTTTCCGACTCGATGGTCAACTCCCCCTTCCCCCGGCCCTGGAACTGGTCCTCTCCGCATCCCATGAGGGACTTCTGGGAGCGTCGCGACGAGTGGCTGCCCACCTGGGACCATGAGAACAGTACCCTGCGCGTCGACTACATCCGCGTCTTTCAGCCCTGAATAGGGGATGACCGATTACATTTGTAGCCCTAAACAGGGGGTGGCAGCCTACATCTGCATCTGTAGCCCTGAACAAGGAGATCCTTGGGGATATCTCGACCAGATCTCGCGAACAAAGGGGATTTACAAGCCCTTGTCAAGCCTTGGTCTGGTAGCCTAAAGATTTGATCTTTTTTTTTCTCATAGTTTAAATGATAATTAATAATTTAAGAGAAAACATAAAAAAATCCACAAAAATAATTTGACCTATCGATCTTCAGTTTAATTATTAAAGCATCGCATGTCTGGGTACTGTAAGCCCGTTGCTATGGAGCGTTGCTATGAACACAATCGTATGTGAAACTTTCAAACTAACACACCGTATTAGGTAAGATAGAAGTGTGATAACATTTAAAAATGAGCCATATTCACAAGTATCGGAAATCATTGAAAGGCAGTTTTAGTGAGACTTATACAACATTTTTGAGGCATAAAGTTCCAATATAATTAATTATGTCAAATTCGAACGAGAGTTTATGGACAAAAGTGTAGAGATTTGTGTGCATGTGCAATTAGAGAATAAGATATGAAATAGGAACATGCGCATGCATACCCCTGTCATACAAACATAACCTAAACTAACCTAACCTGACATTATAATCGGAAAATTAGAGGTAAGGTTAAGCTAGTCTGGATTATGTTATAAAAATCAACGTAAAAATAATATATTTGTATTTATTAATCAATATAATATTTTACATGTATTTTATTTAAGATGGTTGAACGCGGTTAAGTGTTTTTATTATTCTGTATTTTATCACAGGGTCGTAACGAAGTGGGGTTATTTTGGGGGCTTAAACCCCTTTCTAAAGTATTACTAACAATGCATTTTCGTAATCCTCTTCAATGCTTAGGAATATTCCTTGCCATCTTCTATAGGGGGACTTCAATACGAGCCATAGCAAGTTCAACCCACACTCCCAAATAAATATTGATACGATCGTGTATGAAAGTGAAGTAGATGAACGTTAGTAAAAAATAATTAAATCAAACTTTCAATTAGAACTCTAGACATTTCCAATTTTAAGGGAATTATTACACTGAAATATTTATTTTACAAAAGTTATTTGATAAAATAATGAAATCACCATCGATAATTTTTCACATAATTTTTATAAATAAATTATATAAAAAATATGCGCCAGGGTTTAAATAAAAGGAAACGGTGAATCTGTACATATGTATCAGTTAAAAACTGAATTATATAATATAAACATAATATTTTCTTATAAAACACAAACTCCACATCTAGGCTATAAGTGTATTTCTTTCCCTTATTTTTCCTTTTGATTAATCAATTTTAATTACTTTGGTAACCAACATTACCTATACAAAAATTTCATTGTCCATTCTTAAATAATTTTGACAAGATTGGTGTCAGTTTTTATAACGCTATAATATTATAATATTGTACAAATTTGAAGAATATCACATAGATTAATATTTTATTAAAGTTTGTGTTAAATATTTTTCTTTTATAAAAATAACTGTGCTAGTGTAATAACGCTCCAAGTCCAGGCTAGATAGACACTGGCAATATTTATTGATCCACATTTTCATGGCAAGGAGAACATAAGAACCAATTACTCGTATTGACGACTCCTTCAAGTGATCTATCTATTCTTATGTTTAAAAATCAATTTATGAATAATAACTACTTAGTTACTATAAGTTTTTCAGAAGTGTGATTCCGTTTTTAAATCAATCTGTATATTAAACTGTACCATACATCAATCGTTGCCTGAAACTGTATTAATTTACTTAAAAAAATTTGTCACTTTTGATTATTTTCACATGATAAAATTACTGTAGTTCCTAAAGTTACGACAGAAAGGGCAGTCATAACCTGTATATGGAAATTAGAGTGTTCATAGAGTGTGAGTGTAGATAATTAACTATTCATGTGTTTGTTAATTGGTTTAGTAAACGCTGATAATTTGTTTGTCTTTGTTTTCTTGAAGATAGGCGAGGGACTATCTATAGTAAGAACACGATAGGTAGGACAGATTAGAGAATACAAACTTTATTTTTGTGGTCGAACTTCATAATGCTTTAGTCTACAATATTATTAGTATTATTTTAATTTTTTTTATTGTATTTATCAAAAGTGACAGCTGCAAATCACACGACCAGGCATCTCAATATATTAGAGTATTTTTAGTAACTTTTGTAACTGCCAAATACTTTTTTTTTGTTTCCATGGTCTCTCTATAGATTATTTACTATCCACATGAATCCACAATGGTTTAAAAGGAAAGTAGTTAGTCGCTTACATGAGAAATTTTAGCAGCGTGTCTGTTAGGCAGTGGACTTGACTGACCTAACCATTATATGGCGGGACATGGGACAGAAGTGAGTTTATTGTAGTATCTTTACAACCTGTCAATGTAAAGTGATGATTTTTTTCTTCTTCATAAGATAACTTGGATCATAACAAAGACGTTGACAGTTTAAATGATACTTTATATTTAAATTCGCGTTGAAAAAAAAAGTAAAAAACTAATATTTGGGAAATTCCAAAGTTGAGCACTGTAAATTTGGGGACATTAATTGGTATAAATATTAAAAATACTACTAGGGAAGGTAGATAATTGAAATTTGACAGGCAGGTAGATGTAACATCCCAAATAATCAAAAAGATTTCAAAGTTGGAGTTGGTGAAATGGGGAAGGGGGGTTTGAAAATTTCAAAACTAACAGAATAAACAACTTAAAAGTGTGGTATAAAACTTAGCGGAAAGGCTAAGGGTCTACCCCAAAGGAAAGCGGAGTTTTAAAATTTTGATTATATATACCCTTTTTACATTCTTAATATATTTTACACTTTTTAACCTCTTTTTCCTTTAAAAAATTAATTAGATTTCTACTTTTTACTGTTCACCCTTTATGCCTTTATTGTGCTTTTAACATTCTTTTTTTTTAAACTTTATTTACCCTTTCTACCTTAAAATATATTTTTGGGGATTGGCCGGTTAATTACCGTAAATAGGCGTAAAAAGTGCAGTAAAGGGCAAAACGGCCAAAAATGGCAATAAAACCAAAAGGAAAAAATGCCCAAAAGGGACAAATAAGACACAATAGAGCAAAAAGAATAAAATGATAAAAAGAGCAAAAATTAAAAGGGTATAATACAAAAAGCTTAAATACAATACCATGATCAATGAAGGCAAAAAGGATAGTCTTTACAAAAATAGATTGTTAAGGGATAATGCAGAAATGAATACTGTGTCACATTTAAAATTGATATAAATGACAAAAGAAAGTACAGAAAAAAACGTAAATACATTGTACTGAATAACGAATGATCATTGACATAGCAAAAAGTAGAGTCTTCAAAAACTAAATTGGTCAATTAATAACTTAATTTCTGAACACACATAATAAAGTAGCTTGTGTCACATTTAGTGAGTAATTTTTATTTTGACACGATTTTGTTTAAAGCTTGATGTCTTGTTACAAGATCATTAAATTTAATATCAATATGTTGAGATATTATCACAACACAAAATCAAAAAGCAAAAAAACATTAATAACATAATGTATGATTTAGTAGGGCTTGAACTTGAAATCTTAAATGAAATAATAAAGCCATGAATGTGTGGCTCCTTTATTCAGTCTTGAGCTATGTGCCAGGACAATCGTCTATACAGAGCTTTAAAATAAAATAACCTATAGCGTCATCTATGTAGTATACCATTTACTACTGTTCCTGATCCAACCAAATTAAAATAACTGACAGAGCCCTCTATCCTCTGAGGTATGTACTATTTGGAAGATATAAACTAACCATATAGATGCTACCTCTTGAAATGCTTTGTTCTCCTAGTACATCATTGTAGATTTGTCCGGTTTCTGAGCTAACAAAACTCTCTCTCTACATTTGAATAACGATGATATTGAAAGTAGGTAGATAAGAAGATAGAGAGAGATAATATAAATAAATTACCAAGCAAATAATTATTTCAGAATAGGTGGTTTACTGACTTTCAGCCAATTTTCGCATCAATCAATCTTCTGCTAGCTGTCACCACACAACACTATGCAATTCCACCATAAAACACATGGCGTCGTTTCATTTATGCGTTGCATTATTTATTTATTGACTTTATTTTGATAAATAAATTTTTGCTGTCAAATTAACTAACAAATTACAGTTGATGCAACGCTTAAATCTAGCTGTCAGATAAGGTTGATACAATCTGATTTGAAGATGCAAATACATTCTTTTTACTAAACAATTTTCATGTATTTATACGTCAAGACATGATGTGATTTAAAGCTGTCACGCACGTTTTATTGATATTATTAATATCTATAAAATAATAAAATATCATCAATGTTGACTAAAAAAAATTGCATTTTTATCTCTGGTAATCCTACTAAATAAAAATGTAACTCCTATTTTATATTCTTCCCAAATTTATCATGTACAGAGAATGAAATGTATTTAGTATTGTAGCACTACTTTCCAACCAAAGTTTTTGCAACTAAATTAATTGGTTGGTTAAAAGTTGTTTTGTGTGCAATTCTTTATTGTATTTATAGATATTATTTGTAATAAAATTAGCACACGTATTGAATAATTTTGTGTTAAAAAATGTATAAATTATAATATATACCTATGTATTGCACTACTCTTATGAGGTTTGAAACTTGAGCTTGTGCGAGCATGATGGAAATAAAAACTTTTTCTATCAAGAAAACATAATTGTACAAATTTTCTATAGTTTTTCTATACTTTTATTAATGCGTTATCGAGTTTAATTAAAAACGTAGTATGTGTGCGTAGAGAGTTAAACACAATTTTGACATGTTTATTTTGTTCCTGAGCTGTATAGTCAAGATCTGTAGTGTTTGAATACTATTGACCACACTGTCCGTCTCTGCATTGCGCATGACTGTGAGTTTTGTTGTGAGTGCTCTTTTTAATAATGATTCAAACGAATTTGAGGGGGAGGGAGATTGAGATAGAAAAGGAAATAAATAAGCTTGCTCATTGTATGGTGTGGTCACTCTATGTCCATCTACAAAAGAAAAATGGTCAAAATAAATTTTGTTGTGATTTCAGCTCGAAAAAAATTAAAAAAGTATGTAAATACACTTAACTTTACTTAAACTATACTATACTATATATATAACAAACAACAAACCCTATCTACACAAAACAAGAAGACTCGCGGACTCGAGAGGACCTCACAAATATTAAGAGAACATAAGTTACCAAGAGGTATTTTTTTAAATTATTATTGAGTGTTGCACCATGAAAAAGTATGTATGATAAAGCAAGAAGTATCTTTTACTTTCGATAAATTATATCGAGCTTAATTAAAGTGGGTAAACTTAGATTTCACATGTCGGTAGATGGAGATGTATGAAATAATACAAAATGACAATAATTTAGTCACTATCTCAGATTACTTTTATTCTTCTGAGCCTTTCAGCTAAGAATTATGCAGAATAAAACCTAAATATAAAAAATATATCGTAAACACACAAAAAGCACTTTTTAAACTTAAAAGAGACGGGGTAGGAGGGGTATGTTAGGAGAATGTTTTTTACAACACTTTAAGTTCAATTTTTTTTTCAAGTATTTTAAACAAAAGATACATTATTTCTAAACCAAACACATGGATTTTTTTTAATAAAAACATAATTTGTTTGGTTTTTCAATTAGTCAAAAAAATCCCCAAAATATGATCAAAAATTGATGCAAACTGTCTCATAACTTTTAAAAGCAATTTTATCTACAAAATCTGTTTTTTTCATGTTTAAAAATATGTTATTTGGTATTAAAAAAAGTGTGTGACAAACAAACGTTGTTGTTACTCACTAAATAGGAGTCAGTGGTATTAGGAACCTAGAAGAACCCAAGAGGTATAACTACCGCTCGCGTCTATCAGCTGGATGGCCACGCCACCCACGCGCTCTCCCTCCTTTAATTTTCCCAACGCCCTGCAGTGGCGGATCAAGGGGAGGGTGATTGGGGCTATCGCCCCCCCTTCCCCAACGCATCGAAAGCTATAAAATATATTGAAACCTAATATTACTTATTAACTTAATATTGTAAAGAGTGGCTAACTTGTATAAACAGTTACCTCTCTCTTGCCCTGCATCATACATGAGTTAACCAATAGCTCTTTCAACTAAGCTCTAAAAGTGCAGCCAAGTAAACTAATGCCACGAAAGTAATCGGAAATACTGTGACCTTGTGTTCTTGACTTGAGTTTGTTGGACTCGTAGGATATAAATACCTACACATGAGAAGGGGAATGTAGTAGAAAGCAGTTCAAGTTTCAGATTTTGTTTTCCGGTTTATACTGTTAAAACTAGTGAGTGAATCCTAATCACTAATTGGCGTCGAGGCCCAAGGGCTTTCATCTGTTGTTCTTGATATTGAGCTAATTAGATCGTATCTTGCAACGTAAAATAATTTAAAATGGTAAGTTGAAATTTTATTGCTGTCTATATGTGAGGCTATTCCTAATTTTTTTTAAATAACTAAACATGTGAATTAAATTTTGCCTGCCGATAACCGATATAACTGTTGCCCATATTCAAATTTGGATGTTAGACTAACTATTGAAATATATTCATGTTTATTAATTCATTTTTTTAATTAATGATATTTTCTGTACTATATTCGCTGTCAAGTCTTACCTTATTACAACTACACCGTGATGTTCCAGTGATAGTAAACAAAGTTTTAAATCATTATGGCACTAGTGGTAATCGCAGATTTGAATTTGTGGTTTATCTAAAATTTTGTAGCAGTTAAATTACTAATTTTAGTATGACAGCAAATTATTATTATGTGACAAAATACATAATATTTCTATTAATATAAAAAATCAGGCCTGTGTACGATATAGATTTATTAATTTTAAGTGACTTTTGTTTTGTATAAAAATTACAAATTTGGTAATAAAAATTGTATTTTTTCTTAAAATTGTTTGTTTTATTATAATAATTAATTAGAATTATTTTTATAAACTAATAATGTTATTATTAAAATCATTAATAATATTAATTCTTATTTTCGTATTGATTAATGCTATTAGTAAACGTTAAGACTTAGATATTATCTTAATGATTAATGAAAGTATGGGTTTAAATTGGTTGATAATTATAGTATATTGTGTATAGTTATATTATGATTAATCTTTACAGGATGTTAGCGTACTTGGTATTACATATTTACATTACAACGTGTACTGTAATACGAGTCAAATAGGATGAGCTAATAACATGACATACTACACTAATGATTGACAATTATTTAAAATACAAGTTAAATAATTATAATAGTAATATAATGTGTAAATATGAGTCAAGTGGAAATGAACTAATAAAATTATACGATACACTAAGATTGACCAATTATTTAAAGTGATAGTAAAAATCTAACACATATAACATTAATGAGCTAATTTTAAAAGGAGATTAAAATGATAGCAATGTAAAACAACAAGTTAAATATGTTATATTAAATTGATGTGTAGTTTGAATTGAAACCTGATATTGTTCAAGAAATTTTCAGAAAGTTAACTTTAGTTTTTAACGGTTATCTAAGTCTTATCTGGTTCATTTGTCCCCGTACTCCTTTCGATGTTCCAGTATTGCTACAGTACAGTACGGGGACAAATGCACCAGATAAGACTTAGATAAAACGTTAAAAACTAAAGTTAACTTTCTGAAAATTTCTTGAACAATATCAGGTTTCAAATCAAATTACGCATCAATTTAATATAACATATTTACCTTGTTGTTTTAAATTGTTATAGTTTTAATCTCCTTTTAAACCTAGCTCATTAATTCGATTTTTACTATCACTTTAAATAATTGATCAATCTTAGTGTATCGTATAATTTTATTAGTTCATTTCCACTTGACTCATATTTACACGTTATATTTTAACTACTTTATAAACTAGTTGTTACTATTATAATTATTTAACTTGTATTTTAAATAATTGTCAATCATTAGTGTATTATGTCATGTTATTAGCTCATTCTATTTGACTCGTATTACAGTACACGTTGTAATGTAAATATGTAATACCAAGTACGCTAACATCCCGTAAAGATTAATCATAATATAACTATACACAATATACTATATTTATCAACCAATTTAAACCCATACTTTCATTAATCATTAATCATTAAGGAAATATCTAAGTCTTAACTTTTACTAATTCTTCAATCCTTACGAAAGATTCATTTAGCATGTTTTCTAAAATGTTGTTAACGCTATTAGATGTATACTTAAGAAACCTTATGACCCGCTTCAGTGTCCACGTGGTCTAATGCGCTAATCTCGTGTGAGACTAGACTACAGAGGACACGAAGATGAGGGTTCGAATCCAGTTGGGTGCACTAAGGGTGTTTTTACTATCCTTCCACGCAAATTCGAGTGCACTTCCTTTACATTAAACCATCCTAATTCCTAAACCATCAGTGTAATTAATATATTGATTTATAACCCAAACGGGTAGTAAGATGGTGTGTTTAAAAAAAAAGGAAAGTCTTATGAAAACGAATAGCACCCCCGATAACAGGCCCTGGATCCGCCCTTGCGGTAACGTGGCGTGACGTCATCTAAGTTCATTACCATTCTCATCATCATCAACTGTTTCCATCCTATGATCGGGTCAGTTTAGTACTGTAAAATGTCTCCATATTCCTCTATCCTTCCATTATTCTCCTTCCTTTAACTGTTTCCATTCTTCTCCTCTTACTTGAACACCTTCTGCTATATGATTCTCCCATCGCTTTATTGGCCTCCCTTGCAGTTGTTTTCATACATACTTCATTTCCAACATTTTCTTTGGCATTCTCTCTTTTTACATTGTCATTACATGCCCATACCATCTCAGCTTTGCTTCCTCTACTCCTTGTATCAACCCGCCCCGGCATCCCTCTTTCCCAGATAACTTCATTCCTAAACTTGTTTTTCTTAGTGACAGCTAGCATGCTCCTCTCAAACTTCATTCTCATGGCTTACACGTTCCTAGTTTCTCTTACATTTATTGTCCATGTTTCTACGGTATATGTGACAATAGGTACAAAGTATGCCCTATACAACACTTCCTTACAATTCAGGGACACTTTTCCGTAACAGGTCTTTTACACACTTATATAACAACCCTCTCTGCTGTCCTCTTCTCATTAGATCCTCTATACTTCCACCTTACGCCTCACCCACTCGTCCAAGATAACTTTCTCAGCTCTACTCTATCCAACTTTATTGCTTTAATAGGCCTTATCCTCTTCCTTGTCAATACCACAACGTCACACTTGGTCATGCTAAATTTCATTCCACACTGTTTCACTTACTTATTCCATTAATTTAGCTGTTCCTGTAGTTCTTCTTCCTTTTCTCCCATACCATCAAGTCATCATCATAGAGCATGGCTTTAAATCTGCCCTCCCCGAGCTTTCTTGCCACTTTATTCATGACCATTTCCATTACCATTACAAATAGTAATCAATCCCCTGCGCCACTTCATTTTTTATTTAGAACCACTCCATCCTCCAATATAATATAATTATCAACCAATTTAAACCCATACTTTCATTAATAATTAATTATTAAGATAATATCTAAGTCTTAACTTTTTACTAATTCTTCACCCCTTACGAAAGATTCATTTAAATGTTTTGTAAAATGTTGTTTATGCTATTAGATATATACTTAAGAAACCTTATGACCCGCTTAAGTGTCCACATGGTCTAATGCACTAATCTCCTGTTAGACTAGACTGAAGAGGACGCGAAGATGAGGGTTAGAATCCAATTGGGTGCATACAGGGTGTTTTTACTCTCCTTCTACGAAAATTCGGGTGCACTTCCTATACATTAAACCGTCCTAATTCCTAAACCATCAGTGTAATTAATATATTGGCTTATAGCCCAAACGGGTAGTAAGATGGTGTGTTTAAAAAAAAGGAAAGTCTTATGAAAACGAATAGTACCCCCGGCAACAGGCCCTGGATCCGCCCTTGCGGTAACGTGGTGTGACGTCATCTGAGTTCATTATCATTCTCATCATCATCAACTGTCTCCATCCTATGATCGGGTCTGTTTAGTACTGTAAAATGTCTCCATAATCCTCTATCCTTCCATTATTCTCCTTACTTGCTACTTTATTCATGACCATTTCCATTACCATTACAAATAGTAGTGGTGAGAGGGCACTCCCATGTGCCACTTCATTTTTTAGTTTGGAACCACTCCATCCGCCTACTCGCCATTTTAACACAACTCCTGTTATCCTCATACATACTTCTCACTCTCATTACAACTCCTCTTTCCCCTCCGGCTTCCTCCATCGCTTCCCAAAATTTATTTATATCCACGCTATCATATGCTTTCTCCAAACCCATAAATACCATTACCAAGTATTTTCCAAAATCACACAATCTTTTCATCAGCTATCGTATGGCAAATATCAAGCCTATCGTAGACATTTGTTCCCTAAATCTGTGCAGTTCTTTTCTCTACCTTCCTTTCATTCTATTTCTTACTCTCATTTCCAGTATATTCTCATATATGTTTGTACAGTATAACATCAGCGTTATCCCCCTATAATATGAACATCGCTTACTTTCTTGATAATACAGAAACCCCATGGCTTCTTTGGTGCTGAGTGACAGATCACAGCTGACTTCTGATAGTCAACATTTAGGTATGTACTTAAATTTTGACTGTCAGAGGTGACAGCTGCTAAACACATGTTTTTGCAGATCATATGGTTCGGTGTAGGGATACATAATTTGAGTCTGGAAACTTTTGAAAGCTGTTAGTCAGCACCAAAGAAGTCATGGGACTACTTTTTTTTTGTAGGTATCATAACTTCCTTTTTACTTTCTCGATATCTTACAGGTAGAAAAAGTATGGTGATCGTAAAAAAAAATCGAACTCATTATTTTGATGAATCTTAATGTTTCATGACCCCCCAAATCCAAAAAAGTTGTTTTTGACTTTCCGTTTTTATGTCTGTACCTTCAACTAGAGCCTAAGCTATTTTACCGATCGGGCTAAAACTTGGTATATAGGGTTTTCATACGGTTGCCCCAAGGGGTTTTTGGAATTGGATATCTAACCCTAATTGAGGGTAGTTTACTGAAGGGTAAAAAGAGAAAAAGTTGATTTTCTCAAAATCGGCTCTAACAATTTTGATTAATTATAATTTATAAACATTAATAAATATTACAAACAAAATGGCTACCCTCAATATTTTGGCAAAATAACTTTAAGGGCTCCGGTCTGATGCGTAAATTATCTTTTTCTATAATATCTTCTAAACTATTTGAGATTTAAAATTACTCATCATTAAAAATATGTAGGTCTCCTTATAATACAAATATTTTATAAGAAGCATATTTTATAAAACCAATAACTTTCAAGCGGTACGCAAATGTTGATATTTTATAACTTTTCGAACACAAAAGGTAAAAGTATTGCGACTGCAAAAGAAAATCTAACCTGAAATGTTGATGGATGTCAACGTCTCATGACCCCCTAAACCCTAAAAAGTGGTCTTTGCAATGACGTCTCTCTGTGTGTCTAGTTCAACTTAAAATTAAGAATAGTTTAAGAAAGGTAGAAAAGACTTAAAAAAATCGATTTTCTCAAAATTGACTCGAACGATTTTGTTTAAAATTCGTATCTAGATGTTTATTAAGATTATTAATAAACTGGCTATTTTCATTTTACTATAAAAATGAATTTTAGGGTACTTTACAGAAGCAGAAATTTCCGTATCTCCGCAACTATTTGAGATACTAGATAACTTATCATTGAACAATTGTAGTACTATTAAAAATAAAAAACTTTTATATGAATTATAAGTTTATAAATCCAACAGTTTCTGAGATATTGTCAAATATATTAATACAATTTTGTGAGCTTTAGTTTTAAAGAGATACTTTTAACGCAATAATTATCCAATGCCATAGAGTAATTAAATATAAGTAAGTCTCTAAAAGTTTGTTGTTTTTCCTTAAACCTCTTAGGAGAAATGTTTGTACAACAATGATATATATCAATTTTAGACTAAATAGTCAATATTTACATTTTTTATTGGTCAAAATGTATAAATGAGGAATTTAATAGCAATGTGATGGCATGAAGATTTGCAACATCTAATAAAATGTCGAAAATTTTAACCGTAAGTGGAAATTTTATTACGAAGTGTTGACCCTTGTGGACCCAACAATTATCTTTTTTATCTGTTCGAACATATAAATAAGGACATTAATTCTTTAAAAACAAAATTATAAAATTTAAATCCGGGACTAAAAAAAGGTGTTACTTAAGTATAGTGCAATTTATGCTTGTGTTGGCTAGTTTATGTTATTTAGTTTCACATATATTACGAGTTTTGAGTAAATATTTCCATTTTCAAACAATAGAGCGAGTAAGTCTGTGCGGAGTTCCGTACCATTTATTTTTAGTTTTCTTGTACCTTGTTCTTCTTCCAAAATAACTCTCAGTATCCTGTATAGCCATTGTTATCCTGCTTCACCTGCAGCTCTTATAATTTCCAGTCAGTTTGTTCACACCCGGTGTTTTCCCTTGTTTCATCCACTTTAATGCGTCTTCCACATCTTTCCATGTAGGACCTCTTTCCTCCTCTTTTGTTATCTCTTCCTTTTCCTTGCTGTTTATGATAATTCATTATTTATTGTTATGTTAAAAACTGAGGTTTCAAACGCCCTAATTTAAGGTTTATGTATGAGGATGGTACCTAGTTTTATAGGAATTTCACCCATATTAGCGTAAATAATCATGTTTAAATTAAAATTAAAATATAGTTAAAAAATAAAAACTTGATACGGGAATTGAATAAAGGACCTTTGGCTTGGTGCAACAATGCTCTACCACGGGTATCGTCCCAAGCTCAGGTCACTCATAGCTTAGGGGGGCGTTTAAGTATTACATAAGCACCTTAAGAAGCTTCGCTTATTTTGGCTGACAGAGTGGAGGGGGGTCAGAACAATACTTGCGTAAGACAGAGAAAGATGGGCAAAGTTGAGGGAGGGTGCATCGCAAGCTGTTTGGACTTCGGGCAGCAAAAGATGCTGAGTGGCTAAACGAGGAAGAAGTGGAGAAGTCTATAAAAGTAGGACAAAGCTTGAGTTAAATAAACTCCCCCCTTTACCTCCCCCCCCCCAATAGAAACATAATAATTTAAAATGTTGAGACGTGGATTCAAGGACCTTGGTAATCGATTAAATGGAATTTAGTTTTTTTTTCTATAAATATAATATTCATGTATTCACTAATAACACTTGTTTTATAACGCCAACTAAAAGTAAGTAAATTTAACTTTTATAATGTTATAACTGGTTTTAATTTTGCCTGTTCAATACATTTAAATTAATTGTATGCCAGTGTTAATTGTCAATTATTTCGCAATATTAATTTACACCTCTATTTTAATAATTATCAGCAATTTATTAGTTGCTTGAAACTTTTTTTTATATATAATCATCGCGTCTACTGCCTGTTCAAGCTATAGGCAAAATTACATGAAAAAAAGAATGGTTATTCCTGTGAACAAATGAGAAACAGTTAACAAATCCTACGTAAGCAAGAGGGGGGAGGGGGGCGGTCAGGTATTGGTTTATTTTTGCTTTCAAGAGAGGGGAGGGGTTAAAAATGGCCAGAAATGAGCTTACGTAATACTTAAACGTCCCCTTATAGCAGTTAAATATCATTTAAATAATAATATTTACTCATAGAATGTAGAATCACTATTAAGGATGATGTTATGGTGGCAATAAATTGAAATAAAAGTTGTATTAATGGCGATACAAATTTGATTAAACATACTAAAAAGGCAACTGAATTTAAAAGAGTCCTAACTAGTGTAATACAATCGTTTTCTTTGTTAAATAAAACATGTAGGACTATACTAAGATGAAAATGGGGAGGGAGGTTTTATACACCATCCAAAAATGTTATATGCATTTTTGTATTCCTCTTCAGTGCCTAAACTAAAATCCTATAAAACAATGATGCAGAAGTTCCATTACATATCCTGTAGGTGTCCTTCCCCTCATACCTTTCCCCCTACCCCCAATTAAAAACACAATAATTTTTGAGTACGTCCCTGAATTCATGTCTAATCACAATTATGTATATTTACACTATTATATTGTATATTTATTCAAGGTTTTAATATTTGGAAGAAACTTAAAAAAAAAAAAAATTGAAATCAGGGTGATAAGTTATCAAAATAATGTACTATCTAATAAATTATGAACAATAAGGATTTAGACATCTAATTTTCCTATAGAGTAAGATGTTCCCTTCAAACATGGCAGGATATGATTTTTAAATGTTATAATCTATCAATTATACCTTTTTTTTGAGAGGTTTGAATAAAAAACACTTCATTAAAGTTTTACGTGTAAATAACAAACTGAGGTCGAACCCAGATATATATTTAAGGCTGTCCCCTGACCCTTCCCCACCCCCGCTTTACCGCAATTTAATGAATGATTAAAGAATTCTTGATTAAGTTCAATCTACCGGGCGGGAGATTTTTAAAAACATCACGTTAAAAAAAAGGATTAAATAAATTACACACTGGTGTCAAACCCGGAGATCTTTTTTGCATTGACATTTTTTCTAGAGAGTATTTTTAGTAATCAGCTTTGATATTAAATCTAAAAGTAATATTTGAGCGATTTTAAAAATAAACCTTGTTCATAATTTATTTTTGTAAAACTTAATTAATGATTAGATTGGTAAAACAAAATTGACAACTGATTTCAAATCTAATTTAATTTAGAAATAAACTGTTTTACTAACTATATTTAAAAAGTTATAATATCCCATTTAAGCTTTTATTACTCATCAAACCTCAAATAACAGCTAACTTTATTTAAAGTCTGTTCAGCGTAGGAATTGTTTTATGAAAGGCCTTTATCCCTACCAGAAAGCTATTATATGGTAGGATATTGGTAGGAAAAAAGATCTTTCAGAGAGTAATTCCTACCGTTAATGGTGTATACGTTACATTACAGTGTGCTAAAGAGCCCGCGTTTTGGTGAGCAGCTACCTCCTGGTAACATATGTTATCCTAATACAAAGACCGCCAAATATTTGTAGCTGCGCTGCTTCAGGGCCGAGCGAGATAGCCACGTGATGATTTTGTACCAGTAGCGCTACCTATATTGCCTTTATTTAACTAAAGTGCATTGCTGGCCATCCTCCTCTCACTATCAGCTAGCGCCCTATGAGCAACAAAATAAACCATTACAAAATGATGAGCTAGCGCTTCTATGAGCAAATGATTGAACTATTATGCGTATTTATTCCGTGGCTTTTCTATGAACCATTTCCACGAGCCCTGACTCAGATTGGGCTGGAACAATATACTTTGTTGCGGGGATAATTGGGATTTTACAATAATATTCTATTCTGTATACAAGTGATTTGATAGCTTATCAATACAAATGGTTCAAGATTTTACAAAATTTATATGTAACAATTAATATTTTTTAAAACACACATTTAGATATAACAGCAGTTGCTACATAATAAACTGATTGAAAGTAACAACATAATTACACATTACATTTGAATTAAAAGATTATCAATGTTAATAGATAAAAATTATACAAAATGTATACGTAACAAAAACACATTAAACTTATTAAAACATATTTAGATGTTTGAAGTTAATTATTATTATAAGCACCGCGTCTTACTAACCGTTCGGGTTATACGCACTTACGCAAATGCGAAATACTAGGGTGATTGTGAGATGAAATGGAGGACCTACAGCTTAACGTGGAATCCGAACCAAAGTGGAGACCTTGCATTCCTCACATTCACAAGTTGTGATTAATACACGTCTTGCCAGAGATGAAGGAAGGGTTTAGCAATTAGATAAATCTTTGCTGGGACCGAGGATTGAACCCCGGAACTCCAGCATAGAAGTCTGACACCTTACCTCTAGATCGCCAGGTCACCCTGAAGTTAATTACAGTTTAAGTTTACAATACAATATTTGTTTCCATTTACAATTTTAAAATCAATGTTACAATGTAATTTAAAAGTTAACAATCAAAATATCTTATCGTTGAATGTATATATGAGTTGTCTAGTTACAAACATGGCCAAGTCCGTTCAAATGTTTTTTCCAGGAGAGGCCAAAAACGGTTTCACTATAAAGAACACTAGATGAAAATGGGATTATTTTTCTGTAACAAGCTGGCAACTTATAATTATAATTTCTAACGTTTCTTTACCCAAAAGTTTAAACGATAACTAGTTATTGAGAATTGAAAAATGGACTTGGCCCGGTTTGTAACCAAGATGTGGAGTTGGTTGTTTTTGTAACAAAGATGAATTTATTCTTACAATGTTCGAATTCTGGTTTGGTGAACTGGGGGTGTTTTCCTAAAATTGTTTTCCCCCTCCCTCTACACAAATGTGGATTCATTTACTCTAAATTAAATCCTCTCAATTCCTAAAACATTAGCGTAATTAGTACACAAACGTATAGCCCGAACGGATAGTAAGACGTGGTGCTATAATTAAAACATAGAAAGATTAGTATTTTTAAGGTATAGGTTTATTAAACAATTAAAATTCAAGTCTTACCAAGTAAAAGAAGAATTTCTATTAAAATAATATTGGGATACAGGTGATTACCATACAAAATGAAGTTAAACAGAAAAAACCCTTTTAAACAGAAAAAGGTTAGTGTTAGTGTTGTTGCGGAAAGACGATCTCTATCACCTCCAGTTCGTCGTTGTTATCTCCATTAAAACACTCACAATCTGGATCTTTGTCAAGGTTACCTTCCGGTATTCCAGCCAAATTGTTATTTTGTTCATTGATGATTTTTCTGTACCACTTCAAGTTTTCAAGTTCCCCCCACGTATTTCCATAGTGTTTTTCCAACAGCTTTTGCACATTCTTAATCTTCCGAGCTTTCTCTGGTCTTACTTCTTCAACATTGACTTCCATTTAGCTAAAAACTAACCTAAACCTTCTAAATAAAACCAGTTCAAAATTATTATTTTTACAGCATAAGCTCAAGACACACAGTATAAAGATTGAAACTAGTTATACTTTTTATAATAATAGTAGCAGCAGCTGTTCACTGGTCACGTGCTTGAATCCAGCTCTCTGATTTGCTCAAGTGGAGTTGGCTGGCTTAGTAACAAAGAGCTTTTGGACTTGGACGTTTTTGTAATTACAAGAACATATTTAACTAACATTTTTACATGTGTACGGCCGTTTTTGTAACAAACCGCATTCAGAATCTGATTTAGCGTGAAAAATACTTTAAGAACATATCCTTAACTCTTTTTGCAAAAAAAATGGACTTGGCCGAGTTTGTATCTAGGCTACTCATATAATAGTATATACTTTCAACGATCTTATCTCCTTGATTAGGTGTAAATCTTACTAATTTGCTATTAGCTATATTTTGATAACATTATATAGTAAGAAAGGCTAATAAAGAAAGAATAAATGTTCATTTATTAGATTTATTAGATTAAATAATTGAATAATATTATAAAGATTAATTTTATTGAAATTTGTTAACATATATATATATATATAATATTTTGAAAACAAAGTACGGTATATAATTCTTAAAGATTTTGATCAATATTTTGTTGCTAGGATTTTGATATTTATTGAGTTATTTAATTTAATTTTGATATTGGTGTTCTTTAAAATATAATATTAATAGCAGTTCACACATTATAAGCAGATTGTTGGTAATACATTAACAGAAATAAGCAATTTTATTAAATACATAGCAAATTACTAGTTTATTCTTGCGAGGGCCCATCATTCTTATAACAGCCCCACAAGCGTTAATTAACAGTTTTCTGAATTCCGTATATTTAATAAGTTTTATTTCCCTAGGGATGCTTAAGGCTAGCATCAGTTACATGTGTACTGGTATTAATTGTATGACAGTTAAAAATAATTTAGCCCCCTCATTTAATGTTAATGAATTTTTCTATTCAATTATAATATTTTATTGCTATATTTCATTTTATTTAATATTTTATATAAGAAAAAAAGCATGTATTAAATTATTACTGTATGTATGTATGTAGTCGCGCTTATATGAATAAGTTATTGAATCATTATTGTGAATTTATAAGTGGTGTTCCTATTGGAAGTTGATAGAAAAATGATTGACTGTTGTATATTTATGATTTAGCACTTAGATGAGCACATTTTTTAAACTTTTACTGTGATTAGTTCCAACACCAGCCAAAGAGAGTTTATTATTACAATGCAGTATAAATTTATAAACCATTACACTTTAGATATTAGTTTTAAATTTAGTAATATGAATTATTATTACACTAAAGTCATTACAGATAATCTAGAGTATAAATCTGAAGGAGCAAAATTGTATATAAATAAAGTAAACAAATATATGAAGTAAGTAACATTATAATTAGTAATACGCATCGTATTAAAGTGCTGGTGTTACAGGTTTTTCAAATGTGCATTTAATTAACATGAATTATTATTAAATTTATGGCATTTTTATTTGAATGATGTTCATTACTAGAGCTTGAACCGAAAAAAATAGCAAAAAACATAAATAACCTTTGACCAATTTGGCCAGTATAATAGTTTTTAAAAACATTTCTCCCTTCCTCCAACTCACTCCTCCAAGAATTTCCTCGACTTTAAATTAACAGTGAGTATTATTTTATTTATTTGAGGTAATTAGCGCGAAATTTATGAACCGACTGATTATATTACCACATGAAAATTTCTATGAGCGAACGTGAAAGGGCCTAACAATTTTGCCAGGAAAGGTATTTTCACATACTTCCAGGGTTCTTTCACATGCCACAATCGACTTAGGACCGACTGCTTTATTTCTCATCCGAAGGAAGTTGTGCTACGGATGTTTATCGCTCAAGAACAATCCATCGATCCCGGCTGGGTTTGAACCCACGAATATTGGACCTTGAGGCGAGCATTATACCTTCAGACCAGTGAGGTCAACAACAGTGGATATAAACATCACCTGGCCGTTGGTAAGGCTCATTCTATACGGACGTTGAAAGCGCGTGGTGTGTCAGCGTTTTAGGCCAAATCTACGCTAGCGGTTAAAACGCGGTGGTTTTGCCGCTAGCTCAGGCCCCCAAGCTCTTATTATTATTAGCACCGCGTCTTACTACCCGTTAGGGTTATACGCACTTACGCTAATGTGTAATGGAAGGGTGATTGTGAGATGAAATGAAGGACCTACAGTTTAACGTGGAATCCGAACCATGGTGGAGGCCTGGCATTCCCCACATTCACAAGATGTCTTGTCAGAGGTGAAGGAAGGGTTTGGTAATCAGATAAATCTGTGCCGGGACCGAGGATTGAACCCCGGCTGCCGGCACAGAAGTCTGACACCTTACCCCTAGACCGCCAGTCACCCCCTCAAGCTCTTGAATCTACACCTAACTGTCAAAACGCGACTGTTAAACAGCTAACGCTACTGATTCTACACTAGCGGTTTAAATGCCGCAGTTGTTGCTTCCACTTGTGCAGAATGGTTTAAAAATGGACATTGTACAGGCCGGCTGCTATGAGGCACTTATTTTGTTGGAGGAAATTTGCAACAAAAAAACTAACCTCGTCAAAAGAGACGTTGGTGGAATCACCCCACATTATCGAATCGTCTATTAACAGGACAGTTTCATATTATCAATACGAATCAAATAATGTACTCAGATAAATTACTTTTGTACTATAGAATGTATGTGGTTTCATTTGATGAACTACTTTGTTTAGTGAATGAAAATATCGCAAAACGTGATACCATCTTGAGGAAAAGTATTTATTATTCCTGCTGAAAGACTTGTGATATTGAGGCACAACTGCCTGGTGCAGTTTGTTTCGCGTTTCTACCGCTAGGCGGTTTTAACGCCTCCAGAGGTAGCGTTCAAAACGCTGGTCTAGACGAAAACTTATTTTTTAACTTGATAACAAGGGTTTCATTCAAAGGCGCGGTTGCTAGCGGAGGTTTTCATTTAATTTACAACTTGACTCCATTGTTTATAAGTTGTTTCTTACGTTTCTTCAAATAATAATCTTTTATCAAATTATTGCCTTAACTTTAATTTTTTCTCTTTAATTAGGTTTGATTTTGTATTTGTGTGTTCTGTCGCAATTGGGTGATTTTTTATAATATAGATATCATAAGAAAATAATGTAGAACGGGAAGATATATATTAGAAAACCAACATAGAAAACTATGTATAGTTTACTAATTGACTTCCTTAAAAAAATAAAACTGAAAAAATATGAACATTTTAAACATTGTATTATTACTTTGTCCACTACTAGTAATAAGTAAATCAAATTAATTATGTATGCATATTAAATTTAATGTGTGTAATGTGTTAATCTTGGGCGTTTCACAAATTTATTGCGATCAAATTAGTAAATTTTAATATAAATAAATTTGCTCGCAATATTATGATATGTCGTTAAATGGGATTTAGGTAAGAAATGTATCAGTAAATTTACTGGAAAAACAAAATGTGTAAACGCAAATTTGATAGCATATTGAAGTTCCACTTTTATTGCCTTAAAAACACTTAAAATTTAAATTTTCAAAATGAACCCCGATAGCATCAAATCAATAATACTTTTCATGAAGAATAGCTTCTTTCTTTGTTAATAAATAATAATAATATTTTAGCACTGCGTCTTACTACCCGCTCGGGTTATACGCTTTAAGTACTAATTACTCTAATGGATTAGGACTTGGGAAGGTTGAATTAGAGGAAGTGAACCCGCATTTGCGTGGAGGGAGAGTGGAAAACCATTTAGGAAAAACCCCTCCCAGTTCACCCGACCGAGATTCGAACCTCGATCTCCCCGTCCTCAGCAGTAGAGCTTCAACACGACAAGCGCGTTAGCCAACTATTTATTAATAAAATGGGAAATGGAATATAACCGAAGAAACGGCCACAGATGATGAAAATACTGAAAGTGTGTAGTAATAAAGGAAAACGAACCGTCTTCTTTGTACTATTTTACGATCTAATTTTAGCAGACTTTTATTTTAAGGCATGAAATTTTCAAAAATGTTGAATGAAGTAGATTTATCCAAATTATGGTCTATTTTTTTTCTAATTTATATTTCAAATCTAATTTAATAAATTGTTATGAAACTTACAGTGATTATGTTAAAGTTTCAAATTTTTAATAAAAGATGTAAAAATTTATTTATACGGAATAAAAAAACTCCATGGCGTGAGCCCGCAATCGAGCCATACCAACCAAGCGACCGCCGCTATTAGTGATGATAGTGCCAACATTTGTGGATCGAGGGTGTTATTTGGTCAGCACAACGAGCTCTACACCCATTAATCTCAGTTTTTTCCAACTCGAGCCGCTACCTATTTATTCAAGTAGCTCATTTGTCCTCACGATGCTGATTTGACCCCGTTCCAGACCCGCTGCTTCACAGAAAAATTTCCAGAAATAGGATTCAAAAAGTAAAAATAAAGCTAGTGGATAGTGATTTAATTTTTGAAATACGATTAATTATGACCATTAATTTGTGTTTAGAATTACAGGCTAAATAATTAAAAATCCTAAAAGAAAGAGCGAATACATTTTAAATCAAATAGGCAGTTTAACCTAAAGTCGTCGAATTGGTCGCTTAGCAAAAAAGTGGGTTTTTTCAAAAGAAATAATAAAACACGTATTTTACCGAGCCAATAATTTTTTTTAGCAAAAAATATAGGTAGTTAAAAGTCCAGAGTGTTAATAAATAGACAAAAATGTATTTGAAAATGTTGTACTTTTAAAACTAATTAAAATATGTATTTGACTTTTTCCGACAGTGTTTTAGGTATTGATTGCATTGAAATCCATCAAACAAATAGAAACAAGTACATAACTACCAAAGCGGCAGTGTTTTGTTCTGAAAATAAACTAAACATATTTTCTAAAAACTTTCACTATGTTTTCTTTATTAATTTTTTTGTAGTATTTTGTAAACTACGTGAAATATCAAAGAAAACCAAGACATAATTTTTTTCAGCCCTTTTCTGGAAGAACAATCAATTTCTTTGACGACACTCGATTGTCCTTGGTCCCTGCTGCTCGTATTGTCCCAGAGTCCAGTTGTCAACCCACGGCCCACGACTCCCCACGGCGTGCTCTGACCTTGTCTTCCAGTGACCTTTAAGGACCTCCTACAGCCGCTAGACGAAAATATAACTGATGGCCATTGCAACTTAAGGGTATTCAAGTAGTCGCACAAATATAATTCAATTTTTGATTGATAAAATAATGAAAGCTTTAAGTTTACGAGATAGTTTGGTGATTTTATTAATTTGTTAAAAAAGCGTTCATCCTTAGTTTGGTGCTATATGGTTAGATTAGAGTTTAAAGTTGGTTACAACAATGAATACGTTTTTATATCATAACATTGTTTTTGGTCAAAATAAATAAAATATTTATCCATTAAAAATATAGAGTTTAATTTTCTTCACATGATGACCTCAACAATTGTTAAATATCTGTCAATGGTGTCCTGGAATTTCATGACAACCTTTTCTCTTCATTTAGAAAGTTACTCATCTAATGCCGCTATGCTCAAGACAGACATTCAACAATTGTTGATATCAGCATGTGAAGAAAATTAAACTTTATGTTTTTACTGAAGCAATATTTGATTTATTTTGGCAAAAATGTTTTTATATACAAACTTCGAAAGCACTGACCTTAACTTTGATAGGTATGGTTTCTATAACATAACCTTGTTAGGAAAAATATTTAAAAAAACACAATCATATTTTTATTTGCTGTCATCATTGATAACAGTTTATTATTAGAAAATTTCATAGGTATATACTAATATTTTCTATCAAAAGTGACATATGCAAATAACATGATTTGACTTAGAAACTTAATGAGAATGGTTTTAGAAACTTTTATAACTGTCAAAAAGTTACTTTATATTTAAATCGGACTATAATTTAAAAAACTTGATATTTACAAAATACTTGTCTATGATTTTTACAAAATGATGACATATTTGGGCGTAGTTTGTTCTAAGAAAAAAGTTTTACACTATAATTCGTTTACCTATTAGTTATTAGTTTGATTGAAAATATCCTGCTCCACAGAAATCATTTTAATTGTGTAGTTGTGTTCCATTTCTACATATTAGAATTACATAAAAATACGAATTACCGTAGTTTTTCTTCTAATTCTAGTAAACTATAAATTTAACAGGAACAGAGTGGTTTTGAAGGTTCAACCCCTCCCCCTCCTAAATTTTATGAACAAAATATATATTATATTCTGAAAATTGAAAAATGACATCTGGACACGGGAATCGATCCCGGGACCTTTGGCTTAGTACGCCAATGCTCTTACTACTGAGCTATCCAGGAATTGCCCCGTGCCCATGGTCATTCTTCACTCTTCACTCATATTTTAAGGCAGAGTCTATGATGGACGTGCGAAAATCGTCAGCTACAAATGTGTGGTTTTATTAAGATCACGAGCTATCAGAAAACGCAGCCACCTTCGACTCGGTAGTTGGTTTAATGCTGCCACTTGTATTATAATTGTAACGGATCGCATATTTGAGAATCAAATAGCCGAAGCTATTATTTATGCTTTTTATCGATGAATTCTCCATAAAAATATCATATTCTGAAAATTGAAAAATGACACCTGGACACGGGAATTGACCGCGGGACCTTAGACTGGATAGCTCAGTGGTTAGAGCATTGGCGTACTAAGCCAAAGGTCTCGGGTTAGATTCTCGTGTCCAGGTGTCTTTTTCAATTTTCAGAATATGATATCTTAATGGATAATTCATCAATAAAAAGCATAAATAATAGCTTCGGCTATTTGATTCTAAAATATATATTGCTTTATTTATGGTTCAAACAATATCAAAATTAAGATACAAGTAAAAATTAGGGGGCTGCGTTACCATAAAAAGCACTACATAGAACTTCTAAAGATGTTTAATACATATACATTTTAGGGAGTTGTGTTACTATAAAAAAAACTTCAGATAGCTTCTAGAGTTGTTTAATATTAATACATTTTTTTAGCAGTTTCCTAGCAGCTATGGTGTTATGGTGCCAAAAGAAAACACTTCAAGTAGCTTTTTTAGAGGTGCTTAGTATTTAGAATTTTTTCTAGCTTTCAGAAATATGAGGATTTGGCCACCAACCCCCCCCCNAATTATTGGCTGACTACAGCCTTGAGGAAAATACTCTTCCTGATTGGCTAAACAAAAAACTTTGACTTTTCGTTCCAACTTTGCCAATTTGTAAAGTAACAGCTTAATTATTTTGAGGTGAAAGTCATAATTGTGTCTTTACTCCCTTACAACCGTGCCTAGAATAACTTGTAGGGTACAAGGAAAAAGGAAGTAAAGTAACATTGCACACATTTTCCAGTACAACAAATTTTATATCTCAAAACCCTGTAAGGACCCTAATAAATACTTTAGTTTTAAATTAATTTAAATATGACAGAGACATCTTTTAACCATAATCTAAAGTGCATTAGAAAGGTGTCGTGGTTGTCTAACAGATGGCAGCCCTAGCTAAATTTGAGTACAAATTAGATTTCCCCTTTTTACCTATACTCTTGAATTATTAAAATCACAAATTAAAAAACGAAATAGGTACCATCTTAATTTGCAGGGTTTAGTTATTGTGATGAAGTTATGTTTGATTTCAGAAATTTCAGGTTAATGTTTTTTAAATTGATTTTTTGCACCTCGCCCGTTCAAGTTATCAGAACTAAGTTACACTAACTAGGTAGAGATAATAAAGGTATACATTGATAATTAATGTACTCGTATTGGCGTGAAGGAAGAGTGAGGGAGGGGAAAAAAACACTCAAGAAATAAATACCTTCTGAAAGTGATTTTGACACCAAGTTTCCCGATATCAGCACATCATACTAGATGAGACAGACACCTTTGTCCACGTAACCACCGGCGCAAGTGCATTAAAACCATTTTGAAATTTAGACTCAACATTTTCTCTTAGGAAAGTAACACAATCCGCCTTCTCCTTTATGTAAACAACGTTAGCTAAAAGATGTACAGTTCTATTTTCATAGGAAGTACCTTATCTGACATATAAAAGCTACTAGATATATTTTCACGTATTCATACGTTAAGTCATATGATATACTTATATGATATTGATATTTATTTATTTGAGGTATTTAATGGGCTCTTTCTGGACCGACTTATTATATCAATAACACGAGAATATCTATGAGTGAGAGTGAAAGAGCTTACCAAGTTGGCCGGGAAAGGTAATTCACATACCTTCCAGGGTTCTTTTACATTAGACCGATGGCTTTACTTACTCTCCGAAGGAGGTTGTGCTACGGATTTTTATCACTCAAGGGAAATTCACCGATATCGGCTGGGTTTGAATCCATGAACATCGGGTCTTTAGGTGAGCACTTTATCCCAAGACCACCGAGGTCACTATCAATACAAAATACATAATACCCATACTAATAATATGGTAAAACAAAATTGACCTCAACAAAAAATTTGAGTTTTCTAAAAGACCATTTTTATGAGAATCGGACTGTATGTCAACATCCATCCCTTTAAAAAAAGAAAGTAAGAGCGTGCTGTTACGCGGTGCCAGGTTGGTAACCCTATCCATGGGGCCCCGTGATGCCCACAGTTCGACCCACACAGTTGGTATAACTGTGTAAGGTAACTTGCCCTCTCAACAGACCCACGCCGCTCGTTGCTTCACTATGCTAACGAAGTTACCGAACACGAAATGATTCACTCCTTCTGGTCGACCACGCTAACCTTGCGAAAGTGGCGCAGCAAACGGCGGATGAAACGGGAAGTTTCGTGAGGATTTCAGCACGGGGTTGTTTTGCACCTTGGGTACCTCTCCCTTTGTAATTTATAATCGAATCACACTGGGAGAAACCCTTTTAGAGCATTGTTTCCCAAACTATGGTTCATGTACGCAAAGGGTTTGGGTGTGTGCATGACTTACTATTGAGCTGTACTAAGAATTGTTTTAAAAAAATGCATAAAATCCAAAATAAATTAAATATTGCTCCAGTGGAAATGTAGAGATTAAATTTCTTCGCATGGTTATATAAACAGTTGTTGAATATCTGTCAAGGGTGTCCTGAAATTTAATGACAAATTTTTATCTTCCTTTAAAAAGTTTCTCATTTAATACCACTATGCTCATGACAGATATTCAACAACTGTTGATATAACCATGTGGAGAAAATTAAACTCTATGTTTGTACTGGAGCAATATTTTTTAAACTGTGCCCAAAAAAGTTTTGATATAAAAACTACAAAAATACTGCCCTTACCCCCACGTTTCATACTATCCCACCTTAAGTTAAATCACAGTTGGAGACAATTAATGCCCTATTGAGTCGATAATAGCTGTTGGGCCATGTTGGGTGCGCAAACAGATCTATGCGGCTCTTTCGCGATTTTCCGTGTCCTTAAACAGGACGTTGGTAGTCTCTGCACTGCATATATCCGTGGTGTTTGGGTGTGAACAAGTGTGTGGTATGGGGGGGATTTTGTCTTAATTAGCTTTGAATTATCCGAGCCCTAAGATGCTGACGAGGTGAGTGTATATATGAATATTGATGGACTTCTTAAAGAAGATATTGGTACTAGAGTCATCTTAGTGAATAATGGTTGGTTAATGAGCTACTTACCGTTGCTGATGTTTGATTAATGAAATATTCACCGGCACTGATGTTAGATTAATTATATATTTACCAGCGCTGTTGATTGAATAATGATATATTCACTGGTGCTGATGGTTGATTAATGAGATATTCATCACCGCTGATAGTAAATTAATGAGATATTCACCAGCGTTGATGGTTGATTAATAAGATATTAACTGGTGCTGATGGTAAATTGATTATATATTCACAGGCGTTGATGGTTGGTTAATGATATATTCACAAGTGCTGACGGTAAATTAATGAGATATTCACTAGCGCTTATGGTTAATAATGATATATTCTGTGGCATTGATGGTTAATTAATGAGATAGTAGCTAGCACTGATGGGTAATTAATGATATATTTACCAGCACTGATGGTTGAATAATGATATAGTCACAGGCATTGATGGTTGATTAATGAGATATTAACCGACGTTAATGGTTGGTTAATTAAATATTCACCGGCAATAATAGTTGATTGAGTATTGTTTATCACCTTGATTGCGCTACAAGCGTATGCATTAATTATTATACTAATGTGTTATCTCTGACGCTTTATTAATTTTAAATATTGTTTCAAACTAATATTCTAAGCACTTGCATCTTCAGTTTTTTCATTAGTTTTTTTATAAACAAAAAAACACACTAAGAAGCAGTTTTTCTTAGGTAGGGAATGGGATTATCGGCAACAAAAAGTGACAATAAAACAAAATAATTATAACCAAGAACTTTGAGCAAGATGATGCTTGCGTCTTGTAAACACTCATTACCCTTCGACGTAGTCGGTAAAGGTTAGGCAAAAGGTGAACAAGCGTTTTTCTCTCAATGAAAAGGTCGAGGTTTGATTCCGATCAACTGCACGTGTGATGTTTTATGATATTTTTTTTGTACTGTATGTTTTCCAAACATCACGATTTTCAACTTATTATTTTGGGTATTAAGGAAGATTAGATAATGGCAGGGACGTAGCCAGAGAGTGGGCTGCCCCCACCCCCTTCCAAAATCTAGATCCTTTATATGTTATTAAATATGTTTTTGCAAAAAAAAAAACCTCAATAAAAATTAAACGTACTTACCTTTGTGTTGGAATGTTGGGTGGGAGGGAGTGTCCGGGGCTATGACGTTATTATTAGCTAGGAGGAGAGCCCAGAGAGAGGGGAACCAAGGGTGCCCACAGGGAGAGGCCATATATTATAGATAGTTTAATAACTAATAAAGGAATCAAAGATCTGTCCAACAGGGTTGGAAGCTAGCACCCAAACAATGCCCCCAGCCACTTTTATGGCTTCATTTTGTTTTTAATTCTGGGTGAAGGCTTGAGAATCTTTAAACCAATCTTTTATTCACTAAATATTATGACGATTTAAAATGGTGGGGATGTTAATGGGTGCCACTAAGGTTTGTTATCAAGAGGGTGATCACCGGGGGAATTTGTCAGCAATCGGGCGCTGATCTCTCACCCCTTATCGTTAAAATTAGATATCCATAATAGTCTTATCGCACTTAATGAAATATAAAACACATACGATCTCTTGGACGAAACACGCATCAGGCAATAACTCCCGAACGTGCGCCTGCAAGGTATTTTACCGCAAAAATACAAGTGTGCATCTAATTGAGGAGTAAGTAAAAAAATGGTTAATAATTCGTGCCCCACTCCCTCAAATAAAAATACTGTAAAATCTAATCCTATAGAACTTAATCAAACCTGTCAGATTAAATTTTATTACTTTCGTAAAAACGCCAACAAATTCGGGTAGATCTGAAACTTTTTTCTTAGCTGTCCCTTCTTTTTAGGAGATAAGGATTAACTTAAAAAACCTCCTTTGAGGCTTCAATTTAATATATTTTACTGGGGTAGGCCCCGGACCTCCCACAATCCCATATAATACTCCCTAAACGCCCTCCCCCCCGGAGAAAATGGCTACGGGTGCCCTTGGGGGGAACCCATCAAGTGAGAAATATGGAAGTAGCCAGCTCGTGCACCTAGAATCACAAGTTTCGTCAGTTTTCATCTGAAATTGATCCCCCTCCGAAAGTTTTTTTCTGGCTACGTGCCTGGATAATGGCATTAATGTGTGCAAATGATAATTTCATTTATTTTTTCTTTATTAAAGGGCTTGCCAATTACAGCAAAATAGATTTGGTAGCTAGCTGTAGTCTAGTTTTCAGTATTCCTGGCTACGAATCTAGAGGTCCTGGGTTCGATCCCCAGTGCTTTCAGATTCTATGTGAAGCAGTGGCTTTGGAACCGGCTCAACTCAGCATCTTGAGGACAAACGAGGAGATACTTGAATGGAAAAGAAGCGGAACAGGTCTAGAAAACTGAGATTAAAGGCCGTAGAGTTCGTTGCGCTGACCACATTACACCTTCTATCAGCAAAAACTGGCATTATCTTCACCAACATATGGCGTTGGGGACTCGGTATGTTAGCTTGATTGTGGCCTGATGCCATGGAGTTCTAATGATATAGAGAAAAAACAAAAAGGAGCTAATCCAATAGTAACTATTATTTAGTGAAGAGTCCACAGTAAAAAAACAATAAGTACACCCAATATCATTGCTGAGGAAACTGCAGGTCTAATGGAGAAAAGCTTTATCTTCTCTTTCTCTCTCGGTCAACTGTTGCCAACTCTCCTCGCACTCAGTTATGTCTGAATAGAGTGTGCTGAGGTAAGAAGAAGCTACTGGCAACCTCTACCAACCAGTGTTGCGAAACTTGTCCTATATTTGAGGGAAGATTTTCCACACGAACACGAGAGAATGACAACGCTGTTTACCCATAGTAACCATGCAGTTACCTCAGGGATGATATTCAGTGTTATGGTGGTTTGACAGTGATTAGTATGTATACGTTTCTTGATTTACATTTTATTTATTTGAGGTATTTGACGTGTACTTTCCAAACATACTGATTATATCGGTACACGACAATTTATATGAGCTAGAGAGAAGACACCTACCAATTTTGCCAGGAAAGGTATTTTCCCATACTTTCCAGGGTTCTTTTACAAGCCACAATCGACATGGGACCGACGGATTTACCTTCCCTCCGAAGGAAGTTGTGCTAAGGATTTTTATTTATCAAGAAAAATGCGTTGATCCCAGCTGGGTTTTAACCCAGGAACATCGGGTCCTGAGGCAAGCACTTTACCCCAAGACAGCCGAGAACGACTTCTTGATTTACAAATGGATACAAATGTTTATAGATAGTTAGATATTGAAAGTATATTTGTTACACTTAGGTGACCCCCTATAACCCTAGTGGTACAGTAGATACGTTAGGAATCAAGCACCCGTGGGTACCCTCCCACCCGAAGGACTATTCCCTAGCCCCATGTGTTCCAGATATACGCATAGGGACCTTTGGAGGAGTGGTTGTGGAGTTGGTCTCTTAGGTTAAGTGGTATAAGTAATTTTAATTAGCCCATAAGCTAACCGAAAGTCTTGAGTTTTGCCCATGATAAATTTAGGCTAAATCGGTTTAGTGGCGTAGCGTCTGATGAGCTACAACGATGTATTTTAAAAAACTGGACACTAAACCAATACTAGTCACATACCATCACAACCAAAATAGTATAATATCCTAAAACTCACTGGTGCCAATTCTACTGTTTACGTCCCAAGTTGGCTATCTCCCAGGCTACGCAACCGACCATCGTGAACGTGTTGTTATGACTAACAGCGCGAGGCCTAGAGGCTCATCAACACCACGTGGTTGCAAGTACGATGTTCCGCTGCTAGAAGATTGCCGAACCCACTAGATGATTCTGGATGGATCCAGTAGTGGGATTCCGGATCTTTTCCTTCGCACTATCGTTCGATGGTTTTGAACGCGAGTCATCGCTTGTCATAACGAAT
>CABFOW010005914.1:0-37304 GCA_902141385.1 Timema californicum
CTAATCCATTAGCGTAATTAGTACTTAAAAAGCGTATAACCCGAACGGGTAGTAAGACGCGGTGCTAAATATTATTATTATTACTGAATATGCGGATTATCCGCGGCACTCGTCCCCTCCATTACCACGGATAATCGGGAGTTAACTGTACTAGGCGACGTGTGAGGATTTGAAACGTGACAACGCGAAAATGTGGACAGGTAGGTGTGCCACGACCCTCCTCTTTGTAAAGTAGTGTCCGGGTGTGCAGTCAACGTATTTGCACACTATTATAACCTCTTAACTGGCCGGCCTCTTGGCCTAGCGTCAAGCAATCCTAGACCTATAGGTTCCGGGTTGAATTCCCGGTGGAAACATAAGTATTTTTCCCCAATGGGAAATTGTTCCTACAGTCATCATGGTCTGGTGAGTTAGGTTTAGATTAGGTTTAAGACTTTTACTGGCACTATATAATCATCATCATCTTACTAATATCTCATCGGGGCAATGTGGCCGCACCTACATAGTTCGCCAATCTCATAAGTTTGACACAAATCCGCCAAGACCAGTAAAAGGCCAGGAATATCTAGTTGACAAACCTGATGCAATTTTATTGTTTTTTAACATTCATAAAGAGAAAGTATCGTAATCATGGAAATTATCGAACTCGATATCTTGTTAACTCTTTAGCCCCACAATCAACTAGTTTTTTTTTACACTCACATAAAGAGAAAGTAAGTATTATAATTGTGAAAATTATTAAACTAAATATTATGAAAAATGCTTCTTTACATTTCATGTCCCCCCCCTGATCACAAAAAACTGGATTTTCCCTAGGCCCAGATCCGAAACAATTTGATGAATTTTGTTTAAACTTAACATTTAGATGTTATTCAGATACACCGAGGGGGCGGGGGACTTTATTTTTATTTTTACCTTAGCCCTTAAATTAAAGAGTAGTTTAGTGAAGGATGATTTCAAAAAATTGCTTTTAATATTTCGTTTAAAATTGGTTTAGGAGGACTATTTTAAATGATAAATAGCGATGTATATTTATTGTTCTAAATTAAGTTAATTGAAGGGTGCGTTGAGAAAATTGATTATTTTAAATGATATTGTCATAGCCCTTGGTCATTTATCCTGACCCAGCAGTCGAGTTTCGTACCTATAGAGAAAATATGGGAAACGGGGATAGGGGGGGGAGTTTCGGACAGATGTACGGCAGCTATTGGGGGCTACTCCAAAGTGCTCCACAGACCAACTGAGTTTCCCCAACTTGTGGGGAGAATATTCTACTGTCCGAGTCCTTTTTATTATTTACGTAGGACGACGCCCCAACCCATCTTGAAAGTCAGAGTTAAATACCAGCTCAGCGCCAGACGGTCAGGTATTCGACACCGGCTAGGATTATAGCACCGAAGATAGGTCAGGGCATGAACTGTTGATAAGAGACAGAGCATGGACCTATTTTTCCTAAATTCTTTCAAATAGTTCTATATCCTACATTACATTATACTCCAGTAGCTTAATTAATCTATTTAAATGAACAAGATTAAATGAACCCCACAGTTATTTGCCCCTATCTGCCCGTCCCACCAAGACCATCTTGACATGAGAGGCCCATGGGACGGAGTATTTTCCTGAAGAAAAATTACCTAAAGGTAGTTTACTGAAAACCTATTTTTGAAAACGTTGTTCCAAACTATATTATGAGAAAGTGTGTACAATTTTGTCGTAGCATTTATTCAACTAAGTTTAGAAGCAAGGAACTGAAACCAGAAAATGGGGAGGAACCGAGGGACACAGAACCGACCCTTCCCTTTTTTTAATAATAAACACAAGAAAATCATCAGTTTAGTGGTGAAAATAAAGGTAAATAAAAATATCTAGTTTCCTCGCGAGCAAACAACAGTGCGACTCCAAACATAACATAGCCAATCATATACATAACAACAATTATAGAGTCTTCTGTACATTACATTAAGAGAGAAATAGTTCATCAAGAGCCGGAGGCAACTGTTGTTCCGACACAGCTTTTAATTTTAGTAGGAGGCGCTGGGATGCTATTATACATATGATTTCCTCATCCCTTCTCCCTGAGAATGTAGATGCACTTCCTCTAAATCACACTCATCATCCCTACCCCTTAAGTTAAGCCAGTGAAAATTATGGGGTTATTTGACCTGGCGGTCTAGGGGTAAGGTGTCGGACTTCTGTGCTGGTGGCCGGGGTTCAATCCTCGGTCCCGGCACAGATTTATCTGATTACCAAACCCTTCCTTCACCTCTGACAAGACATCTTGTGAATGTGGGGAATGCCAGGCCTCCACCGTGGTTCGGATTCCACGTTAAACTGTAGGTTCTCCATTTCATCTCGCAATCACCCTACCATTACACATTAGCGTAAGTGGGTATAACCCGAACGGGTAGTAAGACATGGTGCTAATAATAATAATAATAATAGTTAGGCCAAAATGTTTGAAATGAGGAAGGTTGCATTTAGAGGAAGTGTACCTCGAATTTGCAAGGAGGGAGAGTGGGAAACCATATCGTAGACAACCATGCCGGTACATCCAGCCAATATTCAAGCTTCTGCCGCCCCAGTCCTGACACCCGTGTCTGTATGACCACCCGTGCAGGTAGTCTTGGATTAAAAACCATGAACTGAATACAAGTGACTCAACAATGTTTGATTTCGGTTATATATGCCCAAAATGTGTTTACCATCAAATTACCACGCCATAAAAAATAGTTTACAAGTTATATCTTCGCAGTTTTTTACAGCAACATTTTTTTTTGGGGGGACAAATTAATAAAATATTCCTCCAGTAGAAATATAGTTTTAATTTTCTTCATATGGTTATATTAACATCATAGGTGTCCTTGAATTTTATCAAATGCTACTTTACCTTTTTAAAAGATATTCAACAACCTACTATTGAGGTCATTCACCGCGCGGAAAAAATTAATGTCTTATGTTTTTACTGGAGAAATATTTGATTTGTTCTGCAAAAAAAAAATGTTCCCTATAAAAAAAACATAATTTCTTGCGCCCCTTTGCACCCTACCCTTAAGTATGTTTATATCACTTTCGAAACACTTTAGTTGCGAACCCATTACAGTCTAAGATATTATGTTTTGTGAAAGCAGGGGACATTCTTTAAGAATGAGAAGGGTTCAGGGCTCGCTTCGAATTAACAATCATTTGTCAACGCAATTCTATTTCCTCTCCGTGTACTACTAGATATGAAAATATCAATTGTTTTATAACTACACCTATCTTGGGAGGATGGGGGTGAGGAAGATATGATCTCTGATCTCCCACCATTTTTTTTTATTTCCTTATCTTAACTCCCAACACAAGATTGAGGCAGAAAGTAGCACCCAACTTTCCTCGAAAGAACTTGGCCGGCAAGATTTTTCCGTGCGAACAAAATGTTTCAGTCCATAATATCATCATCTCGCTTAGGAGGCATCAATTTACAATAGAAACAAAAAAGATACAAAAACAATTCCATCGACATTTAAGTTTACAATCCTTACGAACATACACACAATTTAAAAGGAATATTTAAAAAAAAACTTTAAAGGTAATACACACAACATTTGCACAATTTGAATTGTTAGGATACTAACATATCACATTTCTGATATAATTATAAACAAATTATATACAGCCAATACCAAAATGTTAGGATAGCAAGTCACATAAAAATCTAATACTGAATTTTATTGTATGTACATTAAACCAAGTAAATTTGTATACTATACCGTGACACACCACCGTCAACTATTAATTGCATGGACGACACACCCCATACCCTTATACTATTTTAAGGGTAAACTCTAATATATGTTTTTATTTAAGGCCAGATTAAATTTCTATCCAACAAAGAGGTGCATTTCAATCTTTAAGACTCTCTTTACATAAATTAGTTAAATCTCGATTAATTAAAGATAAGGTGGCTGCCAACGATGTGTGTGTGTGAGCTGAGAACTAAAATTAGCAGTTTGTATACTTAATGGAGGTGTGTAAAGTTTCGATAATATCGATATTGATCTAAATTTTGTTTTATGCAATTCGATAACTCGAATCGAACCAAACTAGGAAAACAAAAATTATTGTTAAGGTTTTCGGCCATTGTGAATCCCACAATGTGTCTAAAATATGTTGATTAAAAAATTCTTGTTTGGTAAAGTAAATGCTTATTAATTATTACCATATCGCCTGGAAAATAGGCATCACTTTTTTCCCCAATAACAACCTTTATAAAAACTTACACTCTCTTGGATATTATTTAACAAATGTGTTAGCTATGAGGACTAAGAATATTTATTTAAATAGTTTATAGTCACCATAAGAGATGGTGCTATTTACTTCTTAACCTTGACAAAGTGAACTATCATAATTTTAACATAATTAACCGAGAGATATGATTTGATTCAATAATTATTCAAAATTATTCATGAATAATTTTTGCTTCAATTCTAGATTCGATTAAAACTTTTAAAAAAAACCTGCTTCACAGTATGCCCAATACTTTGAGGATTTTTTTTTTTTTTACAAAAACTGTGTTAATTAAGTATTGTAAGAGGTGTGAGCAACCTTTTGGCATTGGGCGGCCAAGTGTTTCACTTCAAAGATTCCTCCTACTCCAAACTCCACGTACAGCAAGTTTTGACAAAATATTATAGTGCGACAGTCACAGATAGATATAGTTTGATCAATAAGATGGGTTAATTCTTTAACATTATGATTTTTTTTTAAATTTTAATTAATTAAAATATACGTCATTTGAGAATGTATAATTTATAAAAAATAAAGATACATGATAGTACAAAATATGTGAAAAGGACGAAGCGAACCCTTCAAAAGGCCACAGATGTTGACCGCAAAGCAGTGTGTATTTTCTAAAAGCTTATTTCTAATAAAATAAGACTGTACGTTTTTTTTTACCCAGTGTAAAGACAATGTAAATATGAGAACCAATAGTTTTAGTTCTTAGCACGCACACACACAAATTACAATCCCTCTTAAACTAGTTTAATATTGCTCAAGTATTTGGGGATGGTTACAGGTTTAAATTTTCTTAAAAAGTACAGTTTGACAAAAAAGCATTACCAATTAACGAGTATTTTAACGAGACCAGTTAAAACAATGAATTAATTATATATGTATGTATACAAGTAATAACTGTTACATAAGTAATATTATCTGTAGCACACAAGCAGTATGGTAGGCTAGTTTATATTATTCCGACATCTATTGTACGTGAATGGTCCTACATTACAGGTGAGATTGCGGTAAACAATTCAGAGGTAATTCATCCCAGTAGGTAATCAAACTGCGGAGTCGTTAGTTCAGACTAGGGCCGAGCCCTCAAATCCTTCGAATCTTTAAGAATATTCGAGATTCGGGGATTCGAGAAAATTTTGGATCCAAAACTCAAATTATTAAAAAAAAAATTCAGTGAAATTTGTTTTAGAGCTCTAATGCTTATTATTGGTAGTTCAAAACTATTATTATTATTATTATTATTATTATTATTAGCACCGCGTCTTACTACCCGTTCGGGTTGTACGCACTTACGCTAATGTGTAATGGTAGGGTGATTGCGAGATGAAATGGAGGACCTACAGTTTAACGTGGAATCCGAACCACGGTGGAGGCCTGGCATTCCCCACATTCACAAGATGTCTTGTCAGAGGTGAAGGAAGGGTTTGGTAATCAGATAAATCTGTGCCGGGACCGAGGATTGAACCCCGGCCGCCAGCACATAAGTCTGACACCTTACCCCCTAGACCGCAAGGTCACCTCGACAAGAGTTTAAAAAAACACAACAAATAAATCGCAGGGTGGTGTGATATGTCCGTGCTGTACCGCAATCTCAAACAAAATGGAGGAGGATCAAAAGGTGAAATACTGCACTGTACGAAACTTAACTTCAACACACACACAAACAAGAAACACAGAAATATTACAAGTAGTTTATGAATATGTAGACAACGTAATATTGCTTTGATAACTTGTTCAGCTTAATTATATTTTGCACATTTAGCACAGAATTTTTTTTGTATTAATATTGTCATGTTTTTTTGGGTAGATTTAAAAAAAATTGAGGTAAGCGTTTGTTAAGTGTTTGAAATAAAATACTGAAATTTCTGAAAAGTACTATAGGAGTGACAAGAATGGATAGTATGAGGAATGAGAGGGTGAGAGGACAGGAGAGGGGTGATAGTTATTTGAGGAGAATGGAGGAGGAGAAGATAGCAAATAAGATGTTTAGTATTGAAGTGGGGAGCAAGAGGCCGAGAGGAAGAAGACTGGATAATTGTGGAGGAGAGATGAGAAGACTGGGTCGTTGTGGAGAGATGAGAAGACTGGGTCATTGTGGAGAGATGAGAAGACTGGGTCATTGTGGAGGAAATATGAGAAGACTGGGTCGTTGTGGAGGAAACATGAGAAGACTGGGTCATTGTGGAGGAAATATGAGAAGACTGGGTTGTTGTGGAGGAAATATGAGAAGACTGGGTCATTGTGGAGGAAAGATGAGAAGACTGGGTCATTGTGGAGGAAATATGAGAAGACTGGGTCATTGTGGAGGAGAGATGAGAAGACTGGGTCATTGTGGAGGAGAGATGAGAAGACTGGGTAATTGTGGAGGAGAAAGAAGAAGACTGGGTAATTGTGGAGGAGAAATGAGAAGACTGGGTCGTTGTGGAGGAGAGATGAGAAGACTGGGTCATTGTGGAGGAAAGATGAGAAATACTGGGTCATTGTGGAGGAAAGAAGAGGATACTGGGTCATTGCGGAGGAGATACATTGTAGAGGATGTTTCAAACAAACCCAGCCAGTGGTTGGAAGGTGTTCATGATGACGACGATGATGATGATGGTGATTTTTTAAAGCTGTCAAATGGGGTGAAATATTTATCTGATCGATTGGACACTCTCATGAAAGCCCAATTTTACATGCAAATAAAAAAGGGAACTGGTTAAAAATTATGCAACAATAAATTTACATACTTTGCATTAAATCTTTTCAGCTAAATATGTCAGTGTAGCTTGTATCTGTATATTTAAACTTAAAAATGTATCTTTATCACAATTTCACATTAGAAAATATAACTCAAATCATTTTCAAAAAAAAAATTTTTTACAAATTCATAAAGAAAATTTTAAATACCAACATAAAAATCACAAATGTTAACCCAAAATTTAGAGCATTTGGATCTATAGAAGTACATTTTGTTTAAAAGTAATAAAAATAGTATTTGTTTGGTATCAGTTATTTCAAGCAATCAAAAGTGAAAAAAAAAGACTTTCGAGTTAACAATTAATAAAAATGTGTTATGCTTAAGAGACACTGGATTAGTGGTAAATAAAATTATTGGATTTCGTTAAATAAATTATTGGATTTCGTTAAATAAAATGTTGGATTTCGTTGAATAAAATGTTAGGATTTATGTTTAACAAGTCGGCGAGTAAAATATGTATATTTGGTTGGAAATGTTAGTTAACAAAGCCACCTTTATATTCTTTAAATTGAAAAATGACAGCTGGACATGGAAATTAAAGCCGGGGCATTCGGGCTTAGTACATCGACGCTCTAAATCCTGGGCTTTCCCAGAGTCGCCCAGTGCCCAGGGTCATTCTTCGTTAATACGTTGCGAGAGAGTCTGTGAGGGACGTGTGTAAATCGTCGGCTACATATAAACGATCAATAAAGAGCCAGAGTCGTCAGATAACACAGCCACTGTCGACTAAGGAGAGCTTCATACTACCAACTGTACGAAAGAACATGTTATGATGGATCAAATAGCCGAGCTATTATATTTGTTAATCACGGTTATATCCAAGACAACTCCTGGATAGCTCAGTGGGTAGAGAGCATTGGCGTAATAAGCCAAATATATATATTTAGCACCGCGTCTTACTATCCATTCGGGTTATACGCTTTTTTTTAAAGTACTAATTACTCTAATGGATTAGGAATTGGGAAGGTTGAATTAGAGAAGTGAACCCACATTTGCGTGGAGGGAGAGTGGAAAACTATTTAGGAAGAACCACCCCCCAGTTCACCCGACCGAGACTCGAACCTCGATCTCCCCGTCCTCAGCAGTCGAGCTTCAACACGACTAGCGCGTTACCCAACTACGCCACCAAGGCAGGTACTAAGCCAAATATTTTGAGTTTTATTTCCGTGAAATTCAGATCCGTGACTAACGAATTTAATAACTTGGTTATTTAATCCATTAGAGCCACTTTTATTTTTTAAGTGATATAAAAACCCAATACGAGCTATACCGACCGGGCGGCCTCAGCCGTTGGCTATAAAAGTGCCAATCTTTGCGGATAGAGGGTGTCATGTGGTCAGCACCAAGAGCTTTCCGGCCATTACGCTCAGTCTTCTAGTAGCTCCTCATTTGTCCTCGCAATGCTGAGTTTGACCTCGTCCCAGAGCCACTGCTTCACAAATAAATTTTGAAAGCGCCGGGGATTGAACCCGGGATCTCTGGATCTGTATTCAGGACCTCTTTGACAACACACGCAGTCTTTTAAGTGGTATTGCGCAACAAATAGGATAATTATGGCTAAATTTTTAAATACTTAAAGATTAAACATTGAATGTTAAAAAATAAATCATTTAGTTTCCTTAGGCAATCATTTTCCTTCTTCTGTATGTGGTCAAAATGTGGCCGTTAGAATGGCCATTTCAAATACGTCTTTTACCAATGTTCTTTGTTCTGAGGGAAATAAACTACTAAGGTAAGGGAATTTTATTTTTATCACTGGAATGGTATCGTTATAAGTTGCATTTAAATGAACAAAATTGACTATAATTTATATTTAAAAGGTGAAAAAATAAAAAAGGAAAAGCATGCCAAAGAAAATTATGGAGATGAAGCATGAAGGGAAAAGACTGCAAGGGAGGCCAAGAAAGATGTGGGAAGAACAGATAACAGAAAGTGTACACGTGAGAGAAAAAGTACGAAAGGAATTAAAGGAGGAAGAATGGTGAAAGGGTAAAAAAAAAGATGGAGGCATTTTACTAAACCGACACCCATCCTTCGCCTCCGACAAGACATCTTGTGAATGTGGGGAACGCCAGGCCTCCACCGTGGTTCGGATCCCACGTTAAACTGTAGGTCCTCCATTTCATCTCACAATCACCCTACCATTACACATTAGCGTAAGTGCGTACAGCCCGAACGGGTAGTAAGACGCGGTGATGATAATAATAATAGTAAACTGACCCGGCCACAAGCTGGAAACAGTTGATGATGATGATGATGATGATGATGATTAGTAATCCAAAAATGCCACAATGTACTTTAAATGTATTCCGATACCCATTTTAAAGTGTTATGTAAACGTTCATAAAATCACGTCTCGCGAAATTTCAGTGTCTAATTATAGCTGCTTTTTAATTAATTTGGATGTGCAATACAAAAAAAAAAAATTCCAAATTATATTTAATTAATGTGAAATGATAGCTTTATCAATCTATAAAATTATACACATTAAAAGTAAAACAAAGATTAAAATATTCAGAGCAATTTTTTTTTAAAACAAATGTATCACCCCATCTTACAACTTGTACAGGTTATACGCGCATGTGATGACTACTCCAATGGAGTAGGGATGAGGGAGGAAGCTTTTTACAGGTAATCTACCAGCATTTGCATGGGAGCAGAGTGGGAAACCATTTAGAAAAAAACCACACTCAATAGACTCGACCGAGGTTTGAGATCTGATCTCCCCGTTATCAGCAGGCCAGTCTAACATGAGACTGACACCTCGGCTGTCCTGTCATCCAAGTGGGTTAGTTTTTCAAGTAAATATAGTATTTTGATGATTCCATTTGGGAATATTAGTCAACTTTGTTTTGTTATTGATTCTAAATTTCAAATAATAGTACCATCCCAAAATTGAATCATCTCTACATGTTTTTATAATTAATGTCTTTGAAAACACTAATTTAAAACAATTCAAATTATGAACGAGCTAATAAAAAAGTGTGTGTAGTCAATTTAAATATTTTTAAATTTATAAAATTCCTAAATTAGGTCAAAATGTTAAGAGAAAACTACAAGAGATTTTTTTGATAAGTTAATTTGGATAACTCCTGCTCGGTGAGTTAAGAGTCTATCCGGCAACGGGATAGCAAGGATATAAGATGCCAGACTACGTCCTAACAGAAATAACATTCAAGTGAAGTTCTCAGCCTTTATAAATCGACAGCTGTGAAAGAGATTTTATTTTAGTTTTAGAATATAGTCAAACATTGTTGTAGCAAGCACGGAAATAACGAGACCGCAGCGTATTGGTCGAAAAGCTCTAGTAATTTTAATTTACACATATTCTCGTAAAATAAAGAGCGTAATACACGGATATATCATACAAATTTTGGCAAACATGTTAACATTCTTAATTGCTCTCAGAAATACCCCAATTCGTGGACTAGTCGGAAAGGAGAAAGATTTCTAATCACCCACAAGTATTAAGAGGGGGCCGGCTTTGCTTGAAGATCGTTTCTACTCTACCTCCCTCTTGGGTGTCTAGCCTCCGCCCACCTCCCGCCCCTCTTTACCCAAACCATGCAACGACTCTAAAACCACCCTAACCCGCTTCGGTGGCCGCATGGTCCAAGGAATCACACGAGGAGGTCGAGGTTCTAATCTCGGTCGGGTGTACTGAGGGTGGTTTTACATAAGTGATTTTCCACTCGCCCTATCCGCAAATGTGAGTACACTTCATATAAATATAGCTTTCCTCATCCCTAAAACCATCAGCGTAATTAGTACATAAGCGTATCAAACAAACGAGAAGTAAAAAAGACAGTTATAAAACCAAATTCACTAAATTAATTCTTTTACACAGTAAAATAAAAATAGTAGGTTAATTATTTTATTTGTTATAAATATGTTAATTTAAGAGGTAGATTAATTATTTACGATCAGGTTGAAAATTTTTCCTATAATTTTGTATATCTAAACCACCAATAAGAAGTAAAAAAAAAAAGTTCAAAAATTAGAAAATTAAAATTAGAATCTTGAATCTGATATTTTTTTTAAATCCTCCAAACTCAAATATCCTCAAGGGTTAAAGGATTCAAGAATTTGAAGGTCTTATCCGTAAAATAAACACATAGCTTACAATAAAATAAAGAGAGTTAACATCAAACTATAGATTTAAACATACTATTTTCATATTTATCTAATGGCCTATCCGACTGACAAAGTTGTAAAACACACATACGCAGAAAGAACAAAACAATGGTAAGTAAATGGCTTAGATCGGTCGGTTTGATTGAGGTGGAAGTGTAAGATTTCATAATTTTAAAGGAAAAACTTTTTTTTTTTAATTTCTTTTAATTGAAATTTGTTTGAGATATATCAAAGTGCTAATTGGTGGTTATCACAACAATAATTATAAGAAAAACTTAACAAGACACCGTACAGTTAGAGAGAAAGCCAACACAATATGGCTTTTACAAATAAAGACGGACATAGTCCACACCTTATATTGCTGTCACAGGACAAAGAGGTAATGGCAGCCTATTGAAGAAAATCGATAGTTACCTAAACATGTTGTTTAACGGAAACAATATCAGCGACTTGATTTATTTTTACTTTGACCCCTTTTTTACGAAATTAAACAATACTTAGATTAAGTTCTCTAGACAATGACTGATATTTCAGTAAGGTCACGTTCACCTAAAATCCTGAGAATGTGTAGAATCAATTTTACAAACAACCAAGACAGATACTTTAGAAAAACAAACAAAAAAAAAATTAAAATACTATTTGCCATTCACCTCGACTCCAACTTTTTCTTTTTAGTCCGTTTCCGGTAGCCCTTCCCGAACCAACCGGGATTTGTTATAGGAACTTTGTTTAGCGTCGGTTTGCTCACCGCCGGACTCTCTCCGTCTGCCCCCTCGCCATCCGCCCCCTCGCCGGTGTCGTCGACACTCTCCTCCTTCACGTTCTTCGGCTTGAGTTTGACATCCGCCTCTGTGTCGTCTTCGTTCTCCTCTTCCTCTTCGTCCTCGCTCCCTCTATCACAGCACTCGCAGATCGCCGCGTCAGGGTTCGAACCGTGCGTCAGTATCTTGAAGTCGGGGCGCCGAGGGGCGTAAAAGAGGCACACGTTCGAGCCGTAGCGCGGCTTACAAAATGAACACAACACGGTGGTAGGTAATTTATAATCACAGTTTCCATTAGAATTACTTTGTCTCTTTTGCTCTATCGGAAAGGAAGAAAACTCGTGGTGATTTGTACTTTTGCGAGGGAAAGCAAAGTTGTAGTTTGTACTTTGTCGTGTGCCGCCATCAATACTGGAATACAAACTAGTTAAGGAAGACGTCGCGCCGTTGTTTACACCTAAATATAAAGGTTCACCCTCATACAAAGTTTTTGTTCTCATCCGAGAGGAATCACGGCCACCATTGAACATGTGTTCCGTTTGGAAAACGGACTCGGGCTGTTGTGGGAAAAAACTTGGAAGGAGATAAGGGTTCCAAAACCTCAAGTTATTTAAAGGTGTACCTCGATCTTCGAAACTCTTGTTATTAACATTCCTCTGTTTGCTTAGACAATCGCTAATTCCCCACTGACATTTACCCACTATCGCGTTGGGGCAACATATAAACTTTTCTTCTGTTTTAACTTCACTTTCAAGACACCCTAATTTATTACCTAATATAGAAGCGATACTAAAATCAGATTGTTGATTTAAAACTGGCTTAATATTGATTATATTCTCGATATGAAAATTAGTTTGATTTACTGCGCTGACTAAACCGTCATTTTTAAAACTCGCCAATACTTCGGGGGAAGAGCGTTTATGAAACAGGGGAATATCCTTTAAAACGTCCGGTTTGATGATTTCGTTTGACTCGTCGGTAGTGCCAAAGGGATCATCGACATTCTCGTCCATCAAAGGATTGATACTTAAGGTTTCACTCATTTCCTCGTCCACTTCGACACTAACAAAATGGAAACTATTCTGTCCCAAATCTAAACTATCGTCACACAATTTCACCTCCTCATCGTTCGGGTTTATGCCGTTCATCTCAATGTCAATCACGCTCACCTCGTTTTTCACAGCTACTGTCAATTTAAAATCACCCTCGGACATCATCGGAACAAAGCCGTCGTGGATTTTCTCGCACTCCATCTTTTCACCGTCCTCAGACATGAGCGTCTTCATCACCTCCTCACTTTTGCAGTCGATAATCTCAATTAAAATTGGCTCCTCGTCGGCGTTCACGTTCTTCTGATATATCTGTTGCAAGATGAAACCGCCCTCATCCCGCTCGGCCCCGCAATCTTGGATTGGGGCGCCGCCGAAAGGGGGCTTCCCTTCAACCTCGGCAACACAATTATCTTTCTCTACCGGTCCCGGATCGCCCATCCCGTGGTTTAGTCTCCGCTTCGAGTCTTTGCCACGAGACTCGGAGCTGGTTTCGCCGTCGACGAGTCTAGTCTCGATCGGAGATCCCGGGGACGAGGAAGGCTGCTGGAGCGAGGGTTGCTTGGTGGTGTGTTCTTCGGCAGGGTGGAGCATCGTCACGTGGCCAAACATGGGGTCGTCGCTGCGCTCGTACTTGGGGATGTTGAGACGCAAGTATTGCATCACCTGGGTCATCACCTCGTCACATTTACCTGACAAAAATAATACTTTTATTCAACAATTTCTCTTAAAATCTTTAATTTCAGGAAAATTTAAAAAAAAACTTTACTCTGCATGAAAGTGATTTATTGATGGTGGTGATGATTGTGGTTTGGATTAGGAGGGATAGTAAATACAGTTACCTAAAATAGAAATTGTTTGGATAAAATTAGGGTTGTGTAAGACTCGAAAATATCTTGATTGAGACAAGAAAAAAATATATACATGGCTCTCGTCTCTTAAAGTTAAAAATGAATCTTGAAAACTCAAAAAATTTGAAATAAATGGAAAAGCAAATTACCTAGGTACGTTACAAACCAAACTAAAATTTAATTATGTCTAATAATACCATGAAGACCAAAAAAATAGTCTGTACTTTCCCCCCCAAAACAGACTGTATTAAGAAATGTTTTGCTTATAAATATTGTTTTTCAACATCAAATTTTGACAGTGTAAGCTGTTACACTGTAATATTAAATGATACATTACAGTGGGACTATCACTTTTTTTTTATAAATCATATTTAAAATGTGTGTGAGCTATATCTTAAATGTTTGAATGAACTATAAGATAATCTAATAAGTCAAGCGCGTGCTCAAATGTTAAAAGTTACTTTAGCACGCTATAAACTATATATTTATTTAATTACATTAATTTCATTGGTTTCCATTTTTGTACTTTCAAAGAAAGTTTTCTTGTCTTGCTCTCATTAGTCTCTCAAATTCTCGTCTCGAATTGAAAAAGTAGTTCTTGCACATTCCCAGATAAAATACTAAACAATATACAAACCAAACTTTCACTATCACAAACAACTTCTTCAGAGCAAGAGATTAAGCCGAGGCTCTTGGTTCAACTACAGGGTAGACTGTCAACAGCTGATTATTTTTCAGTTTTGATTGCACTAAATAAGTTGAACTTTAAAGTTTGTGATTTTTTTATTTTTTTTAGCTCAAGAAATGTATTTTCCAACTAAACATTCTAAATTCATCCTATCTATTGAATAAAATTGTTGTTTTAAGTAAATTTAGATCAGAGATTTTGTTTAGATTCTTTCAAATCTCTAATTTAAACTTTTAACTTTTAGCACCACGTATTACTACCCGTCCGGGTTATACACATATGTACTAATAACACTGATGTGTTTAAGTCTTGGGTAGGTTTTTAATTTAGAGGAAGTACACCCACATTTGCATGGAGGTCGAGTGGAAAAACCAATTAGGAAAAAACCACCTGGGTGGGATCGGGCCCTGATCTACTCGTCTTCGGCAATCTAGTCTAACTCGAGAGTAGTGCTTTAGACCCCGTGATCATCAAAGAGGGTAAATTTCTCTAATCATTAACGGACTTCAAATGTTTTTTAAGGTGCTATCTCACAGTATATTATTATTATTAGCACAGTGTCTAACTACCCGTTCGGGTTATACGCACTTACGCTAATGTGTAATGGTATGGTGATTGTGAGATGAAATGGAGGACCTACAGTTTAACGTGGGATCCAAACCACGGCGGAGGTCTGGCATTCCCCACATTCACAAGATGTCTTGTCAGAGGTGAAGGAAGGGTTTGGTGATCAAATAAATCTGTGCCGGGGCCAAGGATTGAACCCCGGCCGCCAGCACAGAAGTCTGACAGCTTATCCCTAGACCACCAGGTCACCTTTCACAATATACTATTTTTAAATATTTAAATACCTAAGTAAAACTCACCATTTATTTTGAGGGTTGCTTGCTCATCTTTAGGGGTCCACTGCAAGTTGATGATAAACAGTTTCGGTCTTTTTTTGACAGGTTTGTCCATGCACCAAAGCCACGGATACTTTTTCAACACCTGTTCGGAAATAAACACGTAATGTTTTAATATATACTAAGTCCGTTACAAATGAATCGGAGTGTGCAAAGCTTCTAGATTGACTTAGCTACGAAAAATATATCTGGTTTTAAATTACGCTGGAAAAAAGTTCGACTTTGCCAGTAACAATTTTAATATCTAAAATACTCAAATTTAATCATGTTGAATTATTGTCATTCTGATCTGTTAGATTCATTAAAAATAATTATTTATCTAAAGAAGTCTGAATTGAATTGCAAGTTGTGAACATAACTTAATTTATCAGATTAGAATGAAATATTACAAACAATTTTGTAATAAAACAATTAATAATTAATTTTAATGGATGATGTTATATAAATAAGCAGAATATAAATTTTCTCGGGCATGATGAGCATTTAGGATTTCAATTTGGTTTTGAGAATAATTAATCTAATAGATTCAAGTTCCCTTCAAATTGATAAAGTGGATTTATCACACCCTAAAAACCAGTATTTTGAATTTCCCCAACTATTTTGGTCATTTAAGAAGGGTTTGGTCTTGTTTCTCTCAATCTATTGAAACTACTGTTTATTACCAAGACTCGCGGAGTAAGGTGTGTTCATTGGGACAATAACAGACCGCAGATACCTTTAAACTGGAGCCAACACATAGTATGACATCTGCGTTGTCCGCCATCTTGCAGGCCCCGGGCCAGTTGAGGGGCCACTGTAGGGTTCCTCGTTCACCAAAGTGCACAATGGTATCTACCAGAGGCCCCATACATGTGTAGCACCGGCGCATTGTGCGGTGATTGAACCGCGCGGTGTTCTCGGTGACATCGAACATGCGCAGGTACTCCCGCGGGGGTCTGCATCTGCGGCAAACCTGCGGCCAGAAGGATTTTACTTAGGCTCCGAAAGTTGTTGTTTTTTGTCAACTTTTCTTTCGCATTTAGTAATGTTTTTATTTTTATTAAAAAAGAACAATCATACATACTTTAAAAAAAAGAAGTCTTATTATAGTTTGGAACCAGATTCTTAAAAAAAAAACATCGGTAAAATATAGTTAACTCCGACTATCCGCTCTATTGGAGGAGACGAGTGAGCCCTTACCTCGATGTACATGTTACCATGGACCTCCGAGAGAGCCTCTCTGGGCAGACCACTGCGGAGGTGCAGGCCGTCGCAGTTCTGCGACACGACATGCTTCAGGATGCTTGCCTTGTGGAGCTCCGCGAGCGCCATGTGGGTGAGCGTCGGCTCGGCGCGGCTCAGATCGTGCATGCTGTGCCGGCAGAACGGATACATTTGTTCCTTTCGGGGCATTTTTACACAATTGGATTGTAAAAAGTATGAGGCCTAAACATATTTAGGTGAATTGAAGCCAGCACTAGCCAGTGTGAAAGTTAAAAATTTATAAATCAAATCTGAATATTGATGGATAAAAATATTAATTTATAGTTAAATTATTGCCACTCTTATCTGTTGTTGTTGTTATTGTTGTTATTATTATTTAATTACTTATTGTTTATTAACTATTATTATTATTATTATTATTATTATTATTATTATTATTATTATTATTATCACCGCGTCTTACTACCTGTTCGGGTTGTACGCACTTACGCTAATGTGTAATGGTAGGGTGATTGTGAGAGGAAATGGAGGACCTACAGTTTAACGTGGGATCCGAACCACGGTGGAGGCCTGGCACTCCTTACACATTATGTTAGTTAAAAATATGAAATAATCTGAGGTAATTTAATTGCAATTTATGATAACAACTTGATTTATCAGGTTAATATGAAATTTTACAAACAACCGTGCAATAAAATCAAAGATAAAGACAATGTAATATTTTTAATGCATAACATAACTAACCAAGAATATTCAAACATCAATTCGGCTTTGAGAATATTTCAATTTTTTTTATTTAAGTTTTCTTCAAATATAAATATTATACTCGGCAGAGAGTGTGTGAAGCAAACTTACACTCGCCCGATGAAGGAGACGAACATGTCCCTTCTTACCCGATATCTTTGCCCTGCTGCAGAAGAGTCCAGATGCCGTTGGTGCCCCGATAGTCTGGTATGCAGGCCGCGGTGCTGATGCCCGCCCCAGTGTACACGACCAGATGCCGAGAGCCCGCCAGGGCAGCAGCGAGACCGCGACATTTCTCCGCTAGTACGTCCGGAGGATCCTCGACCTCCTGTAGTCTGTCCTTCACTCGCTGACGTTTCTGGATCCTTACAAAACCAGCAAGTTGATTTTAACAGGGCTGGTCTTGGGCAGAAATTCTGTGTATCGAGTGGGCTTGGGCGGGCATTAGGGAATTAAAATCGGGCACGAACAGATTCGGGCGGGCATTTCATTTTGCAAACAACTTTGTCATAGGCTTATAAAATTTCGACTTATAAGTTTAACAGTCTAATTTAATTTAAAAAAAAAGAAGATAGAAACAGCTTTGTCACAGGCCTATTAATATTTCAAATTACAAGTTAAAACAGTCACATTTGATTTAAAATGATTAACTTAGTTTATGAGCAAGAATTTATAGTTACTACTGGGGCAGAGTTCTCTTTGCTTTGTGAAAATTCTGTTCCTAACAAATCTGGGTAGGTAATAATAATGGATTAAAGAACTGTAAAGAAAACTAATTTGAATTAAGTTTTCGCAAGCATCGGGCCTATAGATCTCAATATGGAAATGTTGAATTTGATATGTTGTGGGCAATGACCAAAAAATCGTAGGAATCTTGATTTCGCTATGTTGTAGACTTGTAGCCTGTGAGAAACGTTATCGTAGTTTTGTTTAAAGCAAACATAATAATTTACGAACTAATAAAAAAACAATACTTACCTTTGTTTAATATTAATTGAATTTAAATAATTCAACTATGAATAGCAGTTAAACAATATTTTTTTTTTTTCAAAGTTTGAATTAGAGGTTAGTGCTTGCATGGTATTATCTACTTACCAAATTCATCGAGATGCCCGATCGAAACAGGGGCATAAAAATCGACTCCCCCGACATTCCGGGATTTTTAGATGACCGATTTATCGCCCGAAATTTCGGGTGTCCGACCTCCCCTAATTTTTTTTTAGTTAGGTGTTATGGGTGCCAGTTATATTCCTCTACATTCAACAAATATTTTTTTTTGCCAATAGCCTATCTTTGTGGGATGAAATTTAACATGATGAAGTGACTAAGAGGTTATGAATGTTCGACAGCTGGATGTGTGATTGAGGAGAAAGGTGGAGGTAGAGAGGATCTAATGAGAAGAGGACAGCAGGGAAGTTGTTCTATAGTTGTGTAAGAGACCTGTGGAGAAGAGAAGTGCCCTTGAAGTGTTGTACAGGGTGTACTTTGTACCCATTGTCACACATGCAGCAGAAACATGGACACTGAATGTAAGAAAGACAAGGAAAGTGGAGGCCATGGAAATGGAGTTCATGAGGAGCACGTCAGCTGTCACGAGGAGAAACATATATATGCACTCGCATAAAATCACTCTGTCTGGTAAATATAAGTTATAGGGCCAACAGTACTGAACTTTTTCTGAAGCAGGGGTTCACCCAGGATTATGATTGGAAGATGGAGGGGCGGTGTAAGGGGGGCCTACTTGAAACTGTACTTGAGGAAGCAATTACATTTAAAAATACAAAAGCTAACGATAAATATGTTTGAACAAACTATAAACTCAACTTATTTAATAATAATAATAATATTTAGCACCGCGTCTCACTACCCGTTCGAGTTATACGCTTTAAGTACTAATTACTCTAATGGATTAGGAATTGGGAAGGTTGAATTAGAGGAAGTGAACCTGCATTTGCATTGAGGGAAAGTGGAAAACCATTTTAGGAAAAACCACCCCCAGTTCACCCGACCGAGATTCGAACCTCGATCTCCCCGTCCTCAGCAGTCGAGCTCAACACGACAAGCACGTTAGCCAACTACGCCACCGAGGCGGGTAACTTATTTAATAGAAAAGTGTTTGTGCTGACACCTGTCTTTTTTCTAAATAAAGAACAAATCAACAGTAAAAGATTGCCAACAAATTCATTAATTCAACTAGTCCTTTCACAGTTCGATAAATCCCAGGAACTATACTCTATGACACAGTGATCGTTTATAAGGAGGCGAAGGATTATCCTGAAAGATCCAAAAGTCAATGATGAAAAGCACTCTGTGATTTGTCACTTGTGGTTTGTGGAAGGTTTAAGAATCAAGGGTCCAACTTCTTTTAAAAAAATTATAGGATGTTGTAAATAATCTGTTTACATTTACGCTTATTTATAAATTAAATGTTCCGAATATTACTTTCCAAAATGATATGACACGTCAGTGATTTAATGTGTTCTTCGCACTCTTTCTCTTTCTTTCTTTACTTTTTGAGTTGGGAGGGGGGGCTTTATCCCCCTTAGCCCCCCTTGCTCGTGGGTGCGCCACTGGTCTGGGGTGAATTTTTTAGTTCTGCATCTTATCACCCATTCTGGTTATACACTTATTTAACATACTAATTACTCTAATGGTTTTAGAGATAAATAAGATTAAATTTATAGGAACTGTACCCGCATTTACTTGGAGGAAGAGTGGAAAATCATTTGGGAGAAACTAGCCTCAGTGCACCCAACTGAGATTTGAACCTCGCCTCCTCGTCCTCAGCAGTCTAGCTCAACACGAAACTAGTGTGTTAGCTAACTACGCCACTGAGGCGGGTTAAAAAAGATATTAGCCACTAAGAAATATACTCATTTGAATAATTTCTAGAGTTCTTCCAACCAAAATTAGGGTAGGCCTACATACCTACTGTTTTTTTTTTATTTGATGTCAACATATTTTTTATGAAATATGATTCTTTGCAACTACATGAGAAAAGTATCAGAAACCTAACTTACATAGGTGAGTCCATTTTTTTTAATACTCTTTGGAATTTAAATAAAATTAAGTTAATTTCACCCCTCTTCACTATGGAAGAGTTATGATTATTAACTATTTTATCTAAACATAAGTATTTCTTGCCCCATAATTTGTAATCATTTTTAATATTATTTGTTGTTTTTGAGTAGTTAGGCTACTAAGCTCACCTTAAAAAAAATTAAATGATTTAATGATACACTTTATTACTTAAAAAAGTGCAGTTAAACCTGGTACTGTACAATTCTGGCTCTTCTGAATTCAGTTTTGCATTTTCTTTACTCATAAAAGTGGTAAAGGATATAAATCTAGCCAAGCCAGTTGTAGTTCAGAAGACATGGAACAACCAATAAAAGGGACAAATTTTTGGAAAGCATAAATAAAGTGCCCTTAAATGAAAAGGAACCTTAAGTATCAAAAATGGTTACATAGCAGTAATAATACCATCGTTCAAGTGCCAGATACCAACGTCAAAACAAAATTAATCAATAGACCAAATTATATTGTTTTGTTTCAAAAAAATTAGAGTTAAAGTAATTTAAAGAAATCTGTCAAAACCTTTGATTGACTTCTTTCACTAATTCAGAACAAGATCGCAGCACCTCCTTTTCTTCATCTGTACGCTCGATTTCAGGTTTTTGTAGTATCGTAGACACCTACAATTAAAACAATTAACACCAAAAAATCATTAGAAGCTTGTTAAAAAAAAATCTTTAATCAACCTACATTCTTCATTATTGTGTAGCCATAAGGTAAATATTAATAAATTGAGATTTTTGTAGAAAACGTGAACATGGAATTTTTTAATATAGTCTTATATTAAAATTCACCTTTTTAAATAATGCGTTCCGTTCCTGTTTGATACAAAACGTTATTGACTGAGATGATTTTCTTCTTGAAACTCCAGATTTCACTTCGCTTTCTGCGGCCATGTTATTTATTTCTCATCAATATTCAAGTAAAATCTAGAACAATAAACCTGAAATTGATAATATTTCACTTAAAACGTATAATAAATATTTCATTTATATATTTTTATTAAACTCTTTTGTTTTATTATCTTACTATTAACAATAACAACAAATAACAAGTTGATAAAAGACTTAAAATGACTTAAGCTACTATAGTATTTCCGCTATTCCAATGTCCGATGGGGTGACGGAGCAAGTAAAGAAGTTTTTATTCAAATCGATTGTGAATAGAACTAGCGAAGGTGATTTAGAATCTTTGGAAGTTCTAATTCCTGAGGTAAATATCCAACATATTAATTTGTATACGAACAATGCATTTTGTGTATTTTATTAGAAAAAAGAAAATATATAACCTCATTCGTTTGTCTTGTTAGTGCTTATTTCTATCTGACTCTCATAGATCGAAAAGAAAAATCTCTTAACACTTTATAAGAAACTCTAAATTTATACTTACATTGATGGAAACTGTATTTTCTCTAATAATCCATACAATTGATATTTGAAACCAACCGGAGGACGCCGGACTATCAAACAGTGGGGGGGAGGGGGGGGGGTTCTAGTATGCTTATAGGCTTACTGAATTCCAGAAACACATTTTATGTGTATCACAACTATCAATAAATACATAACTATTCACAATCAAGACACAATGAATTGAGGCATAGACCTACCGATATTAAAATTAATTGTTTCTACCAAGGTTTTCTAGTAACCTATTGTACATTTAATTACGTATCCACCTACTTATGGTCCGTCTACAACCAAACGCACCCGCTTGTCGGACTCGCAACTACGCAATAACGTAATTTTGTCTGTCTACAATAGCTTACGCAAACACAATCATATGTCGGAACTGTCAGACTAGCTTGTCGGGAGGAGATGAACATTGTCCATCTCTTGTGTTTATGTAGTGGCGTTGGCTTGCGTTCAGCCAATCAAAAAACAAATATGGATGGACTACTAAAATCAAATAATTTGAAGTTATTTGGTCTATGACAAAAACGCTTGGAAATGTGTAGTATTGAATACAGGATTTTCAATTAAAATCATGTGTATTTAACCATTTAAATATTTTAAATATTTATTTCTTATTTGAAAACATTAATATGAATTTGACTCATCATTGATGTTTGTTCCTATTGGTTGAAATTACGTTTTACGACTTTTCATTGTAGACAGTCTATGTATCCGAATAGTCTACCTATGCGGCGTCGCCTTGACTCATGCCCTTGATAATTGCATTGGTAATCACTTGACCAAGTGAAGAGCTGTCCAAATAGTTACGAAGGCCATCGGCCATGCGCTGTTCTCGCGGTGTCTGTTGCTGTGTTTGACTGGCAATTGTTTTAGTATTATCGTTTCATCTGCTAGAGCACTGTCTTAAGTATTCCACCATTTTAAATAAGGATGGCGTTTACATAGTTTCTAATATCTTCAGTTGAAATTAGCACTGTGGGCCCCAAGGGTGTTGCCTGTTACCATTCGAATAGTGATGCAGTCTTCACTATGAACATAGCGAGAAGTGTAAAATCATCGAGACTGCACAAGTATAAAACTCAAAGGTCCGACTAGGGAGCCTTGGACTATCCGGATACAACCATGGACTAGCTATTAACCCGCCTCGGTGGCGTAGTTGGCTTACGCGCTTGTCCTGTAGAGCTCGAATGCTGAGGACAGGGAGATCGAGGTTCGAATCTCAGTCGGGTGAACTGAGAGTGGTTTTTCCTAAAGGGTTTTCCACTCTCCCTCCACGCAAATGCGGGTTCACCTCCTCTAATTCAACCAATTCCTAATCCATTAGCATAATTAGTACTTAAAGCGTATAACCCGAACGGGTAGTAAGACGCGGTGCTAAAATATGATGTATACATATGATGACTACCTATTAAAACATTTAGGAAAGTAAAAAATCGTGCATAATGTTTACGCCTAATTTTATACTTTCCCAACATTAAAAAACTTTCCATGTAAGCGAATATAAATGGACCTAGGTGGTGGGGGTATAAGCTATTTTAGGTTTTTTCTTAATCTAGTAAATCAATTATTGAAAACACAAGAAACAATCATTTTTTGTATTGGTATGTCCCATTTCCTTTTGTGCTTTGACTGTGAATCAATATGCATTTTTCAGGATGTCTACCATTCGGTAAAATCAGGGAAAACGGGAATTAGAAATATTCGGGGGGAAACGGGAATAAGTCGGGAATTTGGTAAATCACAATAAAAATCCGGGAAAATGATATTTTACTCAAAATATAAAATACAATAATCAGTAAATTATGTCATTTTTTTGTTCATAGCTGTGTAATATATTTTTAATTCCTAGTAAACAATTTTAATACAAATTTAAAAATATCATTCAAATTTTAAAACTTATTATTATTCATAAAAAGATTAATAGAAAAACGCGAGGGAGGGGGGAGGGCGAGTTAGAAGGATGTGACATACTTTTTAGTGGGGAATTTTNAGGATGTGACATACTTTTTTAGTCGGGAATTTTAGGAAATGATCAGGGGGAAATCAGGGAAAAGGTCAGGGATTTCATTGGTCAAGTTGAGTAGACACCATGGTTTTTGGAGTGTTGCATTTTCAAAAAAAAACATGTTTCTAAAATCTACTATAATCGTAGGCCTACCAATCCCCATTGTTTGAATTGATTTTGCGGTTTCATTTCAGGTATTAAGGCCTACGTGTCACAACCCACTTTTAAAATAGCTGTGTCGTGTCTGAATATTATTATGATCTTATTCGACACTTTCTTCTATAAGTGACCTTACTTACTAAAAGTTCCTCTGAGTGCTTAAAAATAATGTTTTGGCCAAACACGGCGAGTTAAAACGTCTCATTTTCCTTTTTTTTAAAGAAATCAATTTTTCTCGCAACTTTACTGTTCTTCACCTAGGTATACCCATTTTAAATAAATTTGTTAAAGCCTCTTCAAACTTTCAAAAATCAGTCTTCAGTACATATTAAACTGATGACAGAATCATTTCACATCACGAGTTATCAAGGAAATAATCCCTTTTAATGAAAGGAAAGTCCTCAAAAAAAAAAGGTTAGTCATGCTTGACCCTTGATTAAAAGAGATAGGTCCAATTGGACCTTTTTTTCTTTGCATTTTAAATATGGCGGAAGAGGAAACCCGTTGTGTCCCGTGTCAATTGTAGGTTAGCATGTGAAAGAACCCTAGAAGGTAATTATGGGAAAATACCTTTTTCGGCGAAAATGGTAGGCCCTTTTGCTCTCACCTGTAGAAATTCTTGCGTGCTAATAACTTATCAGTCCTTTCAGAATGTGCGTGTTAAATACCTCAAATAAATAAATAATAAATATGGAGGAGTCGTTGAATCATGCATGGAGGGTTGGGACAGTCCTACAGCTCAAGCGTGTATTAATCACAACTTGTGAATGTGAGGAATGCCAGGCCTCCACCGTGGCTCGGATCCCACGTTAAACTGTAGGTCCTCCATTTCATCTCACAATCACCTTACCATTACACATTAGCGTAAGTGCGTATAACCCGAACGGGTAGTAAGACGCGGTGATGATAATAATAATATATGTATTTAGAAAAAAAAACTATATTAATCTGTGATCTTAAAAAATTATTTTCTTAATATACTTAATATCAATATATAGTGGTCTGGAAAAAAAGTAAATTGGATTTGGAAAACCTGGAAAAGTCGGGGAATTTAAAAATATAGTTTGGCTGGACACCCTGTATAACTTGAACAAAGCTTGAATACAGCGCGAACACAGCTCCAATAGAACTCATAGGACTCAATTAATAACTGCACATTCCCGCAATTTTTCTAATTTCTTTTACCCGCCTCGGTGGCGTAGTTGGCTAACGCACTAGTCGTGTTGAGCTCGACTGCTGAGGACGGGGAGATCGAGGTTCGAATCTCGGTCGGGTGAACTGGGGGTGGTTTTTCCTAAATGGTTTTCCACTCTTCCTCCATGCAAATGCGGGTTCACTTCCTCTAATTCAACCTAACCAATTTCTAATCCATTAGCGTAATTAGTACTTAAAAGCGTATAACCCGAACGAGTAGTAAGACGCGGTGCTAAATATTATTATTATTCTTAATTTCTCTTATTAATAACTAGTTGCGGGTTCTGCTCCATCCCCATGCTGACTTCTGTAAATATTATGTTTGTTGTAGCAACTGCAAGCTAGCTACAGCTCGTACACCTGGCCCTCTGCCCCTGTTCTCGCCTGGTTCCTCTGGGAACACCGCAGGGAGCTGCCAGGGAAACACATTGTGGAGCTTGGCTGTGGGACCTCGTTGCCGGGAATAGTAGCGGCCAAGTGTGGGGCTGCCGTCACTCTCACAGGTGGGCCCTAGTCGAGTTGGCGTTGGTTATTATCACTGGATTTGTCCTAGCTAAGTGTGGGGCTGCTGTCACTCTCACAGGTGGGCCCTAGTCGAGTTGGCGTTGGTTATTATCACTGGATCTGTCCTAGCTAAGTGTGGGGCTGCTGTCACTCTCATAGGTGGGCCCTAGTCCCGTTGGCGTTGGTTATAACACTGGCTCCATCCTAGCTAACTGCGCTAAGGTGTTGATCTGTAGTTTTGTTCTGTTGGTACGGAGATCCTTGCAAAATATGGTAATTAAAATGTTTTATATTAAGTACAGTAGAATACCGATAATTCCAAGCCAAAATGACCTAGGTAGCCTCGGATAGAAAAAAAACTTGGAAAATAATGATAAATAATTAGATCATTTGCCTAGCAAATTAAAGGTTAGTAAACCGATTCAATTTTGCCTATAAAAATGTTTGTCCACAAAACTAATATTTATGTTTTTTATAAGTAACTTATAACATAAAGAAAATAAACTATGTTATGATATAATACCTGTATGTGGTGGTAAAGTTTAAAATATAACTCCAATCAAGCACGTAAACAAGCTCTTATTTATTTCAAAATACTATACCGTTATAACGAAACAGATATCTCAACCAATTTTTATTTAATAAAACATATCTTAACTTTTCCACAACTCCCTACCCTCGCATATTCCCTTCGCTTCAACAACATCCATGGTGGTCTAGGGGTAAGGTCTCGGGCTTCCGTCCTGAGGGTCCGGGATCCAATCCTCGGGTGTCGGCACAGATTTATCTGATAACCAAACCTTTCCTCCAACTCTGACAAGACATCTTGTGAATGTGGAAAATGCCGGGCCTCCACCTTTGGTTCGGATTCCACGTTAAACTGTAGGTCCTCCATTTCATCTCACAATCACCCTACACCATTACACATTAGCGGAAGTGCGTATAACCCGAATGGGTAGTAAGACGCGGTGCTGATAATAATAATAACATCCATACACTGAATCATACGCGCTCTTTTATTCTTAACACTCTAAATGTTTCTCTGTTTCACACATTCATCTACAACATCTAGCCACGTCTTACTTGGCTTACCACCCCTTCCTTTTGATCCACACACTCTACCTTCATATATTTGCTTCATCACTCTATCCACACTCATACTCTCAACATGCTCAAACCAACGTAAGACCTTCTTTCACATTGACCTAAATTGAATTCCCTTTCAAACTGTACTCCTTCAGGCAAACAAAAATCAACCAAAACATAAAATGGTATTATTACATGATTACAGATAGCGCCAGCCTGCCCAAAAGCCTTCAACACGCCAAAAGGTGCTGCGAAGTGAACAATCTCACGCCGAACCAAGTCCGCGTCCTCGGTCTGACCTGGGGCCTATTCCTCGGTAATATCTTCTCTCTCGGCCCCGTCGATCTCCTCCTCGGTTCGGACTGTTTCTACGAGCCTTCTGTGTTCGAGGACATTATCGTGACGGTTGCCTACCTGCTGGAGAAGAACCCCAACGCCAAGTTTCTCTGCACGTACCAAGAGAGAAGCGCCGATTGGTCGATCGAACACTTGCTACACAAGTGGCGTCTACAGTGTGAGCAGATCCCGATAAATAATATAGGGGCAGAGTCTGGCGTTGATATTAACGAACTTATGCACGACCATACAATTCATTTGTTGCAAATAACAAGACTCTAAGAAGTTTTCATAATTTACATTTTAAAACCTTGCCAATCCATAGATAAGAAATCAATTTGGGAAGTCTAGTGTTTTTTTGTGGGGTTTTTTCCGAACTTAAATTTTCTTTGGAATTATGGCAGCTCGAGCGGCACGGAAACTTTTCATCGGCAACCTCCCGTGGACCGTTAGCAACCGTGAGCTCAAGACGTATTTCTCCGAGTTTGGGCACGTGGTGGTGGCGAGTGTTGTTTTTGATCGCAACACCGGCCTTTCCCGCGGTTACGGTTTCATTGTTTTCAGCACCCAGGGTGGTTACGACGGTGTAGCCAATCGACAGACTCACGTCTTGGAAGGCAGCAACATAGTCATTCAAGCGGCTTCTAACTAGCGTCGTGAAAGACATTTTTGTTTTGTAAAACTAAGTAGTTTATTATTTAAATTAGATTTTTTTTTTAGGTTAACACTAGCATTTTTTCCCTATCGATCCAATATTAGTTCATCTGACGGCATTTGTTTTTGATCATGGCTGAAGCTCTGCCGTTCGTCTCTTTATCTCAACTCTCGGAGGACTTTGAAAGCGCGGCAGAACATGTTGCAACATCCCTGGCCACCAAACTGACACCGGACAAGTTGTTACCTCTGTACGGCTACTACAAGCAAGCCGTTGCGGGCCCGTGCCAGACCCCGCGCCCGAACTGGTACCAGATGCAAGCGAAGCAGAAATGGGAGGCGTGGAAAGCACTAGGGGAAATGCCGGTGGCTACAGCTATGAAAAAATACATTGAAATGGTCGGGGAGTTAGACCCTGGTTGGGAGGAATGCGAGTTTGATGAAGATGAAGATGAAGATGGCAGTGTTTCTTCCCCCACCACAACTAACAAATCCGGTCTAGGGTGGGTGGCGGTGAGCTGCATGCCGAGAACCGACTCGTTCATTGCCGACGAGGACAAGACCCTCTTCGATTGGGTCAAGGAAGGTAACGTCGAGAAAGTGAAGGAGGCTTGCGAGAAACCCTTGGTCCCGAGAGCTATCAATGAGCAGGACGAGGAAGGTCTGGGTCTTGTCCACTGGGCCGCCGACCGCGGGGATACCGACATGCTGCGTTACCTCCTGGGGGACATGAACGCCGACGTGAACTTGAAGGACAGCGAGGGGCAGACACCACTGCACTACGCTGCTTCGTGCGGGCACAAGGACGCCGTCGGGCTCCTCCTAAAGTTCCGAGCGGATCCGACCATCCCCGACTCGGACGGTTCGCTGCCCTCTGATGTTGCTTCTAGCTCGGAAGTCAAGGAGATGTTTGGCGCAAGTTTTCAAGTGACAGAATGATGATGTAAGCATTGTTATATTTAGTGGTTGGTATTACTCATTGTATAAGTGACGCAAATAAAACATTTTATTGAAAACCTTATCTTAATCATTTTGTGATATTTAAGGTACTAGGGAAGGCAATCATAAATCACTTAAACACCAGAAAACAACTTACCGAGGTGAAGCTGTTTGTCAGTAGAAGAACAAAAAGGGGAAGAGGAAAATACAAACAACAATGCAATTTGTGTTGCAACCCTTCTACTAAATGACAACATTCGATTCACAAAGCTCTGTTCTATGTTCCTATAACAGTTACCTTTCGTTTCCTGGACATTTAGCTCTTAGTGATCAACAGAAATATTTTGATTTTCAGATACTCAGTGTATAAAAACTCCAATGTCTATGAGTTTATGTATCAGGTCATAGGAAATAGTTTTGTTTAGTCCCGATAACACTAAACTCTTGGACTATTAGAAGTTTTTATCAATATTTAACCTAAGCGCAACAACTGATGGGCGATATCTCGGCTACCTAGCTAGACAGCCACCTCAAGTATAATCTATGAATTTCCAATAAACATTTTTCTCACGAGTTTGACAAAAAAAAAAGCGATGCACTTGCTAGACACTGGTTTATAAAAGGGCAGAGTTTCACAGATATTCGATAAACACATATTATTATTATTATTATTATTATTAGCACCGCGTCTTACTACCCGTTTGGGTTATACGCACTTACGCTAATGTGTAATGGTGGGGTGATTGTGAGATGAAATGAAGGACCTACAGTTTAACGTGGAATCCGAACCACGGTGGGGGCCTGGCATTCCCCACATTCACAAGATGTCTTGTCAGAGGTGAAGGAAGGGTTTGGTAATCAGATAAATCTGTGCCGGGACCGAGGATTGAACCCCGGCCGCTAGAACAGAAGTCTGACACCTCACCCCTAGACCACCAGGTCACCGTCATCTAATTAAATTCAAACAAATCTCGCATCACATTCCAAACTAACACTTCCTTAACGAACAAGGGTGACCCTGACGGTCTAGGGGTAAGGTGTCAGACTTTTATGCTTGCGGCCGGGGTTCAATCCCCGGTCCCGGCAAAGATTTATCTGATTACCAAACCCTTCCTTCACCTCTGACAAGACATCTTGTGAATGTGAGGAATGCCAGGCCTCCACCGTGGTTCGGATTCCACGTTAAACTGTAGGTCCTCCATTTCATCTCACAATCACCCTACCATTACACATTAGCGTAAGTGCGTATAACCCGAACGGGTAGTAAGACGTGGTGATAATAATAATAATAATAAAGCCGTCTATCCCAGTCTGTTGTGGCATGTAAAAGATCCCCGGAAGGTATGTGAAAATATATTTCCCCGGCAAAATTGGTAGGCCCTTTCGCTCTCGCTCAGAAATTGTGCGCGGATATAATGAAGCAGTTTAGAAAGTGCACGTTAAATACCTCTAATAAATGAACCTGGTTAACTTGTGCACAACTGACTATGTGAGTTAACTAATGATTATATAAAACATTTATTTGGTTTTTACATATCTTTTTAAATTACATTTATTAGAGCACAGTTATTAATGACATAGTTTAAGGGCTGAAAATATGTTAAAATTAATTGTGATAAATCAGTTGTGGAAAAGTGACCCCCCTCCCCTTCGCCAAGTGCACATGAAGGAAAGACTTTAACTTTGACCTCCCTTTGCCAGCAATCTGGTCTATTGTGAGTTTGACTCCTTCAAGGAGAGATGTTGATAAAATCTCTTATGGAGCATTTCTTTGTGTTATAAATCAACGTATCGATTAGCAAGCACCAAACCATGTGTATTGTGGTTTGCTTTACCTACATTGCATCCCGTGGTCCGTGCAAATGTAGGTACACTTCTTCGTCCGCGCCCGGTTAGTGTAAATGAAATGTGTATAGTCAGGATAAGTAGTGAGATGTAAGGAAAGGTAAAAACAAACTCCATGTCATCCATTAAATGGATACATTAATAAAAAATAATTTGATCACTTAGCCAAAACTATTTAATTTTTTAATATTACTTCTGCGACAACTGATTTCTCAACAGAACTGGTTTATTTTATTTTATTTTATTTATAACCGCGTCTTACGACCCGTTCGGGTTATACGCTTTTAAGTACTAATTACTCTAATGGATTGGGAATTGGGAAAGTTGAATTAGAGGAAGTGAACCCGCATTTTTGTGGAGGGAGAGTGGAAAACCATTCAGGATAAACCACCCCCAGTTCACCCGACCGGGATTCGAACCTCGATCTCCCCGTCCTCAGCAGTCGAGCTCAACACGACAAGCGCGTTAGCCAACTACGCCACCGAGGCGGGTCAGAACTGGTTTAACTCTCCGTCACACTGTATAGTCTAGTGTATCGCTGGTCAGAGTATTTTTAGGGGTGGTTATAGGTAATTTACTTGCGTTTGCTTGGAAGGAGAGGGGGAAATCATTCAGGAAACACCACTACGAGTACACCCGAGCTTGCGGTGTTCAGCTGGCTGGTCTTCCTTGCACCTCTGCCTGGTGACAACATAAAGAGGTCTCATTTTTATAGGTAGCCTGTTAGTTGAAAACTGTAAAGTGGTGTTTTCACAATGGCTTAAATAAAAATAAAGTAAAACCTCTGATAACTGAAATAAAGGGGACCGAACCCATTTTGGATATGAAATATATACCCCTATAAATTAGTTAAAAGGTAAAAAAAAATGTATAAATTACACAACATATATAGTTACAGAAAAGTATTTTTTTGTATATGTGTGTACATGCAGTATTTAATAAATCGTTAAATGCACAACAAAACTAAATTTATCATTTCTGTTTAGAAATAAAGTCTGAACATTTTTTTAAATTCTATTTTTTCAGTTTGTTTAATTTGACTAAATGTGTGAAAAAGAGAAACATTAGGGGTGGTTTGCAAGCACGTTGGTGAACTCTTAGTGGAGCGATATTGTGGTCCCGAGCATAATATCTCTCCGACTTTGAACCGAGGATGACGCAAGCAAACCCATGCAAGTGTCCACTTAGTGAAGTGCTCGCATACCTCCCTAAAAGTTTTAAGAATAAAAGAGCATGTATGTCTCGATGTATGGATGTTATCTAATCAAAGGGAGTATGTGAGGATGGATTAAATACAGAATTGTTTTTCGAACTACATTGCAGTGTCTTAACCTTTATTTGGAAGTTCAGCTATTGAAAAATACATAAATAAAAAAATGCTGTTAGCAGTTTGGGATTTTAGAAATCCGGATATGTGAGATTTTACTGTATTACAATTGTATTTAAATTCTTAACCTGTTTTAAATTATGTGAAGACAAATTTGACGGTAATCCATAAGGAAGTAATATTGAAAACTTTTGATAACTTTTTAGATGAATTTAATTCATAAATACAATAATAATAATAATAATAATAAGCACCGCGTCTTACTACCCATTCGGGTTATACGCTCATAAATACAAATAATACATATTTCTATAATGCCAAATTTTTGTGACTCAATCAATGTTGGTTGTCGATAGCAGGATTTCTATACAAATCAAGGTTTAGTTGTTAATGTGTTAGTTTATTATACCAATGAAGCCAGTTTCATACCGAAAAGAAAAAAAAAAATACTATCCTACTACAGCAGCCCCATGGCTTCTTTGGTGCTGACTGACAGCTCACAGCTGACCGCTAAAAGCTATAAAAAGCTACCAGACCAAACTATGTATCCCTACGCCTAACCATATGATCTGCAAAAACATGTGTTTAGCAGCTGTTACTTCTGACGATCAAAATTTACGTATTTTGCCTAAATGTTGACTGTCAGAAGTCAGATGTGAGCTGTCAGTCAGCACCAAAGAAGCCATGGGGCTACTGTACCTTTATTATACCCCCACCTTTATCCCCTGCTGTTTAGAGTTCCATATAAACCTCACCAGTAATATAGTATTATAATTGATAGTTTAAAAGACAATCCGTGCTCTAGGGTCTCAAAACGCTGGCCTACCACACAAATTGGAATCTAAAGACCGATTTATTACGAATATTGATTTGGAATGCCTTTATACCCATAAAGATTCTCCTATATAATAGGATTATGGTAGGGGAAAAGGCATTTCAAATCGCTACTCTTAAGAAAATCGAGCTACTGTTGGAAAATTTGATCAGAATATGGGCAGTGGCGGGTTTTTCCCTGCCAACGCCCTTTTCCATTCCTCACCTGACCCCTCTTAGGTGTCACCCTTTTGGATGTCTTTCACTCACTACTGGTAGTCGCAGTTGTGAAGCTGAACGATTGACTTGTATTACATTCCAAATAAATTCTAGAGGCATCTAATTTTAATTTGCTGAGATAGAACCAAATACCTTCTAGAGGAGTCTGGTATTTTAAATCACAAACTTTAAATAAGAGGCATCCTAATTTAAAATTATTATTATTATTATTAGCACCGCATCTTACTACCCATTCGGGTTATACGCACTTACGCTAATGTGTAATGGTAGGGTGATTGTGAGATGAAATGGAGGACCTACAGTTTAACGTGGGATCCGAACCACGGTGGAGGCCTGGCATTACCCACATTCACAATATGTCTTGTCAGAGGTGAAGGAAGGGTTTGGTAATCAGATAAATCTGTGCCGGGACCGAGTATTGCCTAATTTAAAAAAAGATTTATAAGAGAAGATCTCCCTTTGCTCGGGCGGTACAGTAAGGATATCTGTACAGGTGGTCACACAGTAGGCCTACAAGGCGTCAGTCTCGAAAAATACTTCCTTACCTGTGACAAAGAGATCTAGGTTTGAGTCTTGGCTGGGTGCATTTAGAGTATGGTTCCTTGATTTGAGATTTATCGGTGTTGTTTCTACAAACTCTCTTCGTGCTAATGTGGGTGTATTTACTCTTACTAGGACAGGCACGACATCCAGTCCCCCAGCCCTTAATTCATCACTGTGAAAGGGATAAACCCATTTTTCCATAAAAGATCAATTTTCAGCCATGCCGGGGAATCTAACCCGGGACCCTAACTTGGTAAACAGACACGCTAACCGACTGAGCTAAGTTCACACTTCATGCTATTTAGGATAATGGTTTGTGTATAGGAAATGTACTAGAATTTGCATGAAGAGAGTGAAAAACCCATTCAATACACCTTACCAGGATTCAAATCCTGATCTCTCATCAGAAGTCCAGTATATTTTTTTGCGAGAGTGACGCTTTGGGACCATTTGACCACTGAAACGGGTTAAAACAAAATATTTTTCTGTTTTAAACCCAATAGACACTCATTTTATACTTTAAGGGTAAGATTATCTCGAGTGTTTCCACTATGGTTGAGGCTATATGGTATGGTCATAGTACAATCCGTCAAGGTAAGACTTAAGTTTCATTGTACGCCTCCTAAATTTCCAACTTCCCGCCATACGAGCCATTAGACGCACGCCTAATGACTTGGAGGGAAACTGTCGATTGGTTACTGAGCTGCATCTTGCGCCCGTCCTGAGAACATTCTAGAAAAAAAAATGGCCTGAGTCGCTGAAACAAAGAGGCAGGCCATCTGAAAGAAAAGATCACGTTCAATTACACACCTATCCTCGTCGATGGTCGCGTGGATAAAGCTGTCACTCTCGTCTTGTCTTCAGAAGGTCAGGGTTTTAATCTCGGCCAGGTGTTTTTTTCCCCCAAAAGTATTTTCCCCTTCTCCTTCCAAGCTTCCTTGTCCTTACCCCATTGGCGACAATTAAATAGACGTCCAATTGAGTAGGGATAATTTTGGTTTTTGATAATACAATATTGTTTAAAAAAGCTTCAAGAATAAACTCAATAACAATGGAGCTTAGTTTTAAAATGGCTTCTTTCATTAGCCTATTTATTTTAAAGAATATTTCCGTCTTGGAATGTACATATTTGCATTTAAATTCCATTATATTGTAACATTATTCAAAGCTATTTAAAAACTCGGAACTAAATATTAAAAGAATGCAACAATGGGTGAAGGGTCATGGCTCGATTCAGAGAATCATTATATTATATTAAGAAGATAAACAAACATAACTATTGACATACGAGAAACCTCAATCTGTTTTACAAGAAAAGATTTCATTGTGTGTGTCTGTATAAGATTTGTGTTCTGTATTATGCTTTGTGAGATTCCCGCGTGATTGTTGCTAGGCGGGATGGGATAAGTGATGATTGGAGGGTGGGGGTGGGATGGACATGACAAAACTGGAGTCAACCAATAAGAGTTCGATTAAAAAGTAGCATCTTCACAGGCGTCGACAAAGAAAAAAAGAGAGGCAAAAGTTTCTAGTCTCCATGACAGTAGATCGCGATCTTAGCGAGTAAATAAGTATTTTAGTGCTATAAATCAATTTATCATGGGAGGCCGTAGACTTCAAGCTACTCAAGAAGAGTTAATTGTGAAAGACGTATTACAGAGAATATTAGATACTATGAAGACGATGAACTTTGATATTGTTCAGAGAAATGGACAGAGGATTAGTTCTTTGAACGAATGGGTCGGCGCAGCGCCTGGAAACGATTGCGAGGTTTTTGTTGGGAAGATACCTAAAGATTGTTTCGAAGACGAACTTCTTCATCCGATCTTGGAACTGGCTGGGAAGGTGTACGAGATCAGATTGATGATGGATTTTAGTGGTTATAACCGAGGTTTCGCCTTTGTCAAGTATACGGATCCTAAGTTTGTTATGAACGCGGTGGATAAATTAAACAATCATAAAGTTAGGCCCGGTTACAACCTAGGAGTGGTCAAGGCTTTGAACAACTGCAAGTTATTCGTGGGAGGTCTTCCGAACGACTCAACAACTTATGAAATTAAAGAGGTTAGTGATTCAAATATTTAAAACTATTTTGGGCATATTAATTTTAAATTTGATTTGGGTTGTAGTTGTCCCTTACCTAAATAAAATAATACCCTGGTTTTTCCTTAAGTAATTTTCTTTTAAACGCGAAAACTATTAATAGAGGTCTATAATAATTTTTTTTAAATAATTTTCTAAGTTATATTCCATAGTTATGTAGTTGTGTTGAGCTACAATACATTCTCATTTACGCGGGAATATTATGATCACGGGATGCGCGGTAAGATTTATTTTGTGCCTACAAGTGTTCCCAACACCGAACAATGACAATACCTGCTTAATAAATGTACACAAGTATTTGATTTATAAATAAAGTTTCACCTTAAATTATATTTATAACTTTTTGCTTTTATTATACATAATATCCTTTTTTTGTTATTTTACACTGATAAAGTTTTTAATTCCCGTTAATGTGACATTGATAAATTTAAGACTTTTGTATCAGAAAAAAATTACCTCTTTACATTTTCAAAGATATTTGTTCGTGTGAAATTGTATAATTATGTGGACTAAAATGTTAGTAAATGCGTTAAATTGTTGTTTCGCTTTCTTCTGAATCATAACATGTATTGGCAATTCGACTTCTAAAATTATATTATGTTTTAATTTTTATGCATATTTTTATCTATTATAGTTTTGATCTTTTATTGAAAATATCTAAAAATATATATATTACAGTGACACCAACATATTAAACTCATGTATTCCCTTTGTATTGATTATTAATTAGATTAATATTAAACTTTAATACTTCTTTACTTCAGTCAAGCCTAGATAAAGAAATGCATTCAAGTTTAACTCCCTGTACTTATCTTAAATGTTTACCGATACATATATTTTATTTTTATTTTTAATGATTTTACAAACAGACTTGACCCAAGTAACTGACACTTGATAAATTGAAATTAATAGATGTTTTATAATTATCTTCCATTCCTAAAATCTAAAAATAAAACTATAGTACTTTTGGAGTCACATGTCCTGTTTAAAATGTAAGAAGCCTCACAGTAGGCCATTTACATCCTATTGAACCAACCTTGATGTTGATGGAAATCCACCTTACCTTGATTAATTTATGACTCATATAACTCTCAACATGGTTAAATAATCAAAATAACTTTTAAGAGTAAATGGAGCGTACATCTACCAAAACATAGGCCTAACCGTTTTCGAAAACAATCTGAACAGGCCTAAGCCATGGTTAGATCAGTGTTGCCAACTATGTTATCCTACAACCCAATATTGAGATGTTACGCTAAAAGTAATATCCTGGGGCTCTGCCTAACGTTACAAGATAATCAATAAATTATTAATTTCTTATAAAATAGACCCATTGATCAAAATTGTTGAGGCTTATTTCTTTAAAATCTGTTCTTATATTATGATAATTCCCGGCCTCACCAACCCCCACTCAAGAGACTTTGGTTCGGAACTCACCGGGATCGATGTTTTCACTCGGCATTGCAATCAAGTTTGAAGTGCAGAGTTTCACGATTGTATCACCGATCGCGTATCATTTGTCTGTATTGTAAGTAGTATTTTGTTGGTCAAAAATACAATCCATCTTGTATATTACCGCTAGAGACCCTGGGTTAGAGTTGTATAGAGAGGCTTTGTTATGGTTGCTATACACACGTTGTTGACCTGGTGGTCTAGGGGTAAGGTGTCAGACTTCTGTGCTGGCGGTCGGGGTTCAATCCTCGGTCCCGGCACAGATTTATC
>CABFOW010005915.1:0-37302 GCA_902141385.1 Timema californicum
TACCCCCATGTAACACTATGTAGACATTAGAGTTACCCCCATGTAACACTATGTAGATATTAGAGCTACCCCCATGTAACACTATGTAGACATTAGAGTTACCCCCATGTAACACCATGTAGACATTAGAGTTACCCCCATGTAACACCATGTAACATTAGAGCTTCCCCCATGTAACACCATGTAGATATTAGAGTTACCCCCATGTAGCACCATGTAGATATTAGAGCTACCCCCATGTAACACCATGTTGACATTAGAGCTACCCCCATGAACACTATGTAGACATTAGAGTTACCCCCATGTAACACTATGTAGATATTAGAGTTACCCCCATGTAACACCATGTAGATATTAGAGCTCCCCCCAAATAACACCATGTAGACATTAGAGCTCCCCCTCTCCACACCATTACGTAGTTTATGGATGACCACCTTAACCATGTCCCTACAGACGTACGCGGGTCAGACCATAGTTAATATACTTTCAGAAACCATCTTGTCTTACCTTATTATTAATAATCGTAAAGTTACCCGGGCATTAGTGGCCATTTGAATAATAGGTTAAACTCATTTAGTCTTATAAGTCGGTAAAGTGGAGTCTAATGTTCAAATCCCGGACTGGTGTACCGCGTTGTCTTGATCTTCACCTACCGTCCCTCCAAGTAGATTCGGATACATTTCCACTAAGTTCAACCTATCTTACCTCTAGTCATTAATGTAACTAAATGGAGCCAGCCCAATAGGTTATAGAAAGCAACATAATGTTTTGGTTGAACACTGGTTTTGGACATTTCATAGCTACTTAGTTTAAAACGTTTTCCACGAACCTCAAGGAAAGTTTTTGGTACTTTCTATGTTATCAAATCACATGAAAGATTGCGCGCAACCCCTTAGGGATCTATATCCAACTTTCTTGGAAATCACGAATCTAGCCTGAGGAGATAGGGTGATAATGATGAATAGTTGTGAGAAGCTAAGCTTATATTTTCCTGGAGAATATAGATCCCAAATAGTGATGGTACAACCACCATTAAATAGTCAGATGTGCTATCCTCTAGCCCAAGTCTCATCAACAGTGGATGTAGGTTTGTAATACAAGGACCAATAAATATGTAGCTACTCTTAATATCACCCAGAATCAAATCAAGGCCACCTATATCTGTGACAAGCCTTGCTACCCATTTGTACAGAGTATAAATGTTCACCTATACCTAAATAAATGGTACAGAACTCCACAAGGACTTTATCCCTCCGTTGTTTAAAAATGGAGATATTTACTCAAAACCCGTAGTATATGTGAAACAAAATAATATATACCAGCAATCCCAAGAAAAAAATGTTTTATATTCACATTAAACATTTTTTGACTCCCGAATTTAAATTTTATGATTTTCTTTTTTTAGGAATCATAGTTTACACTGTACAAAAAAAACCATATTGTTTCCATAAGGGTCAACACCTTGTATTAAAACATTGATTTCTGGTTAAAATTTGGGACATTTTATTAGGGGTTACACATCTTATGGCTATCGCACTTTCATTAAATTCCTTATTTATAAATTTAGACCAATAAAAAAGGTCAATATCGACTATTGAGTCTAAAATGATAGAGATAAATCATTTCTGTACAAACATTTCCCCTAATACATTAGAAAAAAAAAACATTTTGAGAGATCTACTTATCTACTTACTCTATAGAGTTAGAGAATTATTTCGTTAAAACTAAAGTAATATCTCTGTACAATTAAGCCTCACCAAATTTTATTGATATATTGGCCAATATCTCCAAAGTTATTGGTTTTATAAATATATATTTCAAATAAAATATTTTATTTTTAGTAATACTACAGTTTTGCAATAATAATTAATTTAGTATCATAAATAGTTGCGAAGATAAGTAAATTTTTGCTTTTTCGAAGTACTCTAAAAGTCATTTTCATAGAAAAACTAAAATAGCACTTTTGTTTATAATATTGATCAATGGCTAGTTACGAATTTTAATCAAAATTTTCAAAGCCGATCTAGAGAAAATTGAGTTTTTCTCTTTTCGACATTTATTAAACAACTCTTAATTTTAGGGTTGAACAGACACACAGACAGATGGCATTGCAAAAACTACTTTTTAGGGTTAAGTTGGTGTTGAAACGTCGACTTACATCAATATTTAAGGATAGATCTTCTTACGGTTGCAAAGTTAAATAAATATATATTTGCGTTTAGCTTTAAAAAGATTGGTTCTCTAAATATTTGCAACCAATAAAATATAAATAGACTTACATATTTGCAATGATAAGTAATTTCATATATCAAATATTTTAGGAGATGTGATAAAAAATTAAAATTCATGCATCAAACTGAAACCCTAAAATTCATTTTGCTGAGAAAAAGAGAGTAGCCATTTTGTTTATAATATTGATCAATACTTATAAATTACATTTAATTAAAATTGATATGGACAATTTCGATATAATCGATTCTTTCTCTTTATGCCACTCAGTAAACTACACTTAATTTTAGGGTTAGATATCCAATTCCAAGAGCATCTTGGGGCAACCCTATGAAAACCTTGGATACCAAGTTTTAGCCCGATCGTTAAAGTAGTTTAGGTTCTAGTCCGAGGTACAGACAGACAGACGGAAATTCAAAGGCCACATTTTTAGATTTGGGTGGTCATGATACGCCGAAATTCATCAAAATCTTGAGTTAGATTGGTTGACGATCACAATAATTTTTCTAACTGTAAGATATCTAGAAAGTAAAAATGCCAAACTCTGGTGGCTGCATTGTCTACGACATCACTCTTGCAATAAACTAGAATGCTAATGACGGGGATATCGGGATTTGAATCTTGGTCTGGTGTCCTGGTTCTTGCTAAATGGTTTTCCACTCTCCCTCCATGCAGCATTGGGTATAGTTCCACCAAATCCAAACCTTCCCCATCCCTAAAACATTGAAGTAATTAGTTGAAAGGCATACAACCCGAGTGGGCAGTAATTCGTGGTAATAGATAGAATAATGGATTAGAAAATAATGTAATGTATAGTAAGTGTACCCATACTATCTTGGGAGTAGATTGATAAATCTTTTATAAGAAATCCCCTGGCTTCAATTAGAATCCCAATATCCCATGTCATCTTTAAACCAGGACAGGTGAGCTGGAGGGTTAATCCGCGTGACAAACAGTTTCAGGTTTTATTGCTTGCAATAGCATTAGATGCGTGCCTTGGTAAAATAAAAAACAAAACTTTTAAATAGCTAATAGTACTAGTAGTTGTTCAAGTTTTAAATAATTGTATCAATTTATAGAACTAAACATTTGTTATTTTAAGAGCTTTCATCATAGCGGGCCCAACTCAGTCCCGGGTTCGCGTCTGAGACGGATCCGGACAGATGGGGCCGCCAACTGGGAGTGGCCAACTGGGCGCTGGCAGGGCTGGGCTCCAAGACAACTGGGTGCCAGTGTAAAAACGTAATGATTGTTTTTTAGGGAAAGATTCATTTTTGGAGTTGTTTAAAAAAATCATAACAGAGGAACCTTAAGTTGTTTGAATTTATAAAGTAAGTTCAGGCTTAAAAATGTGTGTCCTACTTGTAACAAAACTAAAATTAGGTTAGATTATGTGAGGTTAGGTATTTTTATATTATTAAGTAGTCTAACTTTATGAATACAATTTACTTAACGTTTCTCTGTAATTTTTTTAAAACAACTCCAAAAAATGAATATTTACGTAAAAGTAATTATTACGTTTTTACACTGGCACCCAGCTGACCGCGCCCAGTTGTCCTAGACCACACCAGGGCCTCTAATTTTGAAACGTGTATCATTTTGCTAGCGTAGTTCTCTCATCTCGCAAACAATCTTGCAAACCCCTAATTTTGAAACTTCTGCGCTGCGAAAACTGACGTCACACGATCGAATAGCAAGCGGATTCTACTCGCCAGCCTCACACCGTGCGAGACAGGCCTTGTCTGTCGAGTAGGCAATAAAATAACAAAATGGATGCCATCTCGCTCTTCGGTTGCAGCTTTCTAAGAGTGATTTTGTTGAAATATACCTACTTATGTACAAAAAAGGTTTGCAGCCGAAAAAATTATGATTGCTTTGTACACTTTATGCAATCCTTCAATAAAAATAATTTTTTGGGTTAAAATATAATTATATATTCTAACTTTTTCAAAATTCATCAACCGTCAATTTGTTTGAGTAGGTAGAGTGACTGTATCATAAAGTAAAGTTCGCGTGTTCTAATCCTGTTAATTACAATTTTTTTTTAATTTATCAGACTTTAAACTTTAATTTTAAATGATCGTATTAGTAAGCATATAATTTAATTTAAATGTTTTTTATAGAAGTATACAAGGTATTTGAGCCTACGCAGACTAACTTAATAGTCCTTAAAAATAATTAAAAATTGTATTAAATTAAAAACGCTAGGCCTACATTAATTTTGAAATTTTGTATGTAGGTGATTATTTAAAAATTAAACAAATGGTTTCATGCCATCAAATTGTACACATTTTAAAATAAGGCTAAACAAGCTAATTATTATTTGCATAGTAAAAATAGTTGCGAATATAAAATAATATATTACTGAATTATAATTACTAAAACATGATTTAAATTCAGTCAAATAATTAAAATATTGTAATGTGGTGGGATCAAACTCGTGAAAAACTGAGCTCGGGTCAGGCATGCTACCAAATGCTAGAGTGGATATTGCCTGAGATAACGGTTTTAATTCTAGTCATATAACTTGAGAAAATTTTGAGACAACAATCTTAGATGTTTACAGCTGGAAGATGGTTTCCTAATAAAACTAAACAAGTCGTTGTATATGATTTAGTCATTACAATAATAGTGTTTACTTCTATTTAAGTATCTTCTAAAATAGTATGTTGTGGCATATCATCGCCTCAATCTTTTGGCACGTCATGGTTTTACAGTGTTGTCGGATTGAAAACTCATTCGCAAGCGAAATCACACTGCACCGACTCTCACGACAGTAAAAGCCTTTCAAAATTATCTTTGATCCAGTACAGCCTTCGATTTGCGAGTCAGCACGAAAGCGAATATTTTCGCAAGTTTCAAAACTAGGAGTCCTGAGATTGTGTTCGCGCACGAGGTATAAGAGTAAAAGGAGAAAAGAAAAAATCTACGTACGATAAGCCAGAAATGTGTTCAGTGCATTCGTATTTGAATGATTAATTGGCATTTTCCGCGGTTAATATGAGGGACAAAGTCACAAAGTTTCTTGTTGATAACTACAATATGTCCCTATTAATACAGTATAAATATTTGTGCACAGTTCTTATCTGTGAAGACATTCTAAAATAGTCAACAACGATATTTTAATGAAGTTATTATCCAAATAAAATGTTATATATTAACAATTTTTTGTATTAGAAACTTCTATTAACTCAATTAACTCTTTATCTCCATTAATGTTTAATCAGAAATGATCCATATGCAATAGTGTTCGTGTAAATTTACTATTTCTAGCCGACTGTATCGCAGAGTTGATTGGCACGCTCTTAATTTACCATTCTATTTAATATATTATCTAACTTCTCACTTTTTTACTTAAATAAGTTTTCCAAAACTATTTGATACATTTAAGTTCCCTGTTTCTAATTTCTTATTATTATCCCCCATCTCTTAGAATATAATCCACACTTTCTCACACTAAATATTTCTTGCAATAAAATATTGTCCCTGTCTCTCCTTTTAATTCTCTACAATCATTCTTGAATCGAACCTAAACCTCCCTCTCCACCCCTATAGTCACGATTATTTACCCCTTTAGCTGTATCTTATCAACGAATTATTAGCTTTCATAGTTTTATTCACTTATTTATCAAACTTTCTCATCCTCGCTGGCTAATTTACATCGATATATATATATATATATATATATATATATTTAATATATCGTTACAATAACCTTCTTTCCACTCTCAATTATATTTCTATATTCTTTTTCTCTTGCTGTCTCTTTCTGTTTCTATCACTATTTCTTTTCCTCTCTCTCTCAATTTAAATACTTCTACTTCACAGCTTGCCATTTGGTCATATAATCCTCACTGTATATATATAATACATATATATACCTATTTATATTTTATATATACCTGTATATTTATTTACATCTTATTATTTAAATGTAGATATCGTCACCCGTTCCTTCTAATGTGTGACCATGTTTGTCAAGATGTGTTGTGGCAGAGGATAAGGGTGGGGGGAGTGAGTGGATATATGATTGTGTGGGTTCATAATATACGTTCGGCTTGGGTTTTTGTGATTTTTATCTATACTTATATGTCTATTACAAATGTAATGTTGATGTGAAATATTAAACGAAATGAAAGAATGTAAAAGACTATTTAGAAGTTTGTGGCAGAACTTAATAATGCAAGGAATAACTAATGGCTTGACTGACTTCTAGGTGATCCTACATGGTATATGAATCCTGGTAACTTGGGCTCTAGTGGTAACCCTCCAATAAAAGTACTGATGATCCGGCGTCCTAGCCCACGCAGCCCCAAAAGAGGGTAGATTGACCCCCCCCCTCCCATAGACTCTCTTAGCGGGATACACTACTTTTTATTCTGTCTTCTGGCCGGTTTTTCCGTGAGGAATGCTTACACTCTGTTTATGTCTTTGTTAACAAGCTAGTAACAACACCTCGCAACACTCGTTTTGTCAGTCGCAATCCAGAGCACAACAATATGAAACAAACACTCGTCAATTTAGGCCGTGTGATTACTATATACATATATATATATATATAAATATATATGTAATTCAAAATATGCAATGATTTAAATATAGATATATATTTAATGATTTAAACATAAATATTAATCTATAAAAAACCTAATTGATGTATTGTATTTAATAAACTACTCAGTAGACACATTGTTAGAATATAAAATAGTTCTAAATATTGATTTTTATCAATCTCATATGTTATAATTCGGCTCCGACTCGCATGGACGTATTAAATGGCAGACACATATATTATGGCTTGGCGGTTAGATATACTGTGGTGGGATTTAGTAAATGATTTATCACCTCGCTTTAATTCGGATGCTACACACTTCTTCTATATTCTACATTGCTCATAAAAAGCCCCATTAATGTTATAAGAATTCCTATTATCTGGATGGCTAGTAAGCGGCAATGAGGGGAAAAAGAGATGTTCAGATGTTTGAATACAAAATTGTTAACAACCTTGCTCCAAGAAATGGCGACGAAAAGGAAGATAAAACTAAATGAACAAAATAAAAGTCTGAGAGCATTAGTGAAAAACTTTCTTTTTTCATTAAAATAAAAATGTTTGTATAAAGAGCCGTCAGACTTTGATAACTCTTCTTCTTGAAAAGTTTTTTTTTTAAGATCAACAACTTGAACCAAGCACTTTATATTTTTATTTCTATCAATCTCGTCAATTGAAAGAAGTTAAATGTTCTCTCTCCGGGACGCTCTTACCAAAAGGAGATCTAATAAAATTGGTGGAATAAAAAGTATAGTCGCAGGCCATACGTTCGGCTAAGAGTGGCGGGAAAATTAATTCTAGAGAGGAATACATGTTATTAGGGCCAATTTACTACAAACCGTGTTGCGTATTAGAGAACACTACCTGCTGATATATGTGTAAAGTCAATTGCCACGTGATCAAGATTTTTAATTTTCTGTAAACCATAAAAGAGAAAAATTATTGTGATAAAAAAAACATTTTGATATATTGAAGGATGTCAACGCTTCAACCAAAAAAGGTTTTTTCTTGTAATGCAGTCTGTTTGTCTGATACTATGTTTTTATGGACCTTGACAAGATAGCGATAATCAGAAGAAATGATGCTATCTCTGTTGTGGGTGGGTAATAGACATGGAAAGCTAGAGATAATAAATAAGTAAAATAACTAAAAAGAAAGAAAGACCGTTTTTTTAACTAGTATAGCCCTATAGGGATTGAAATTGAGTCACTGTCAAAGTTTTGCTGGACCGCGAAAGTATCTTGAGTTTTTAAAACGGACCTCCATCAAAAATAATCGAGGAGCCTTGATCTTGGGTTTCAATAAGGTTCTCTGGAGGCTTTTCAAAATGATATAAGTATCTAGCCTCAAAATTAAGGTTAGTCAACTTACGGGTAAAAAAGAAATAACCGATTTTCTCAATACTAGCTTTAAGGATTTTTGATTAAAATTATTATCGACGCACATTTTAGCATTACAAACAAAATGATTCATCTAATTCTTGAGAGATAAAAGACTTTTAGGTTACCTGACATACACATAAATTTACAATTTTTATAATATTATCTTAGCTATTTGATATACGAAATAACTTAAGATCGCAAAAGTACTCTTAAAAGTAATCAATTTGAATAAAATAATATCTTATTAAATAAAACATTTCCCAGTTATAGGAAAATATAAGTTTTGAAATTGTTCTTTCTAAAATTAGGAGTTAAAAATGCACTGAACAAATAATATTTCTGTTGCAGTGTTTATTATTTCATGTATGCTCTTCTAGTGATATACATTGTTCTTTTTTTATCATTATGTTTCTAAAACAATGTAGAATATTATGAGAAATCAATCGAATGAAAGTAATAAAATAAATAAATTTAAACAAAGTTTGTTGATATATATATATATATAAAATTCTTGAGAGATAAAAGACTTTTAGGTTACCTGACATACACATAAATTTACAATTTTTATAATATTATCTTAGCTATTTGATATACGAAATAACTTAAGATCGCAAAAGTACTCTTAAAAGTAATCAATTTGAATAAAATAATATCTTATTAAATAAAACATTTCCCAGTTATAGGAAAATATAAGTTTTGAAATTGTTCTTTCTAAAATTAGGAGTTAAAAATGCACTGAACAAATAATATTTCTGTTGCAGTGTTTATTATTTCATGTATGCTCTTCTAGTGATATACATTGTTCTTTTTTTATCATTATGTTTCTAAAACAATGTAGAATATTATGAGAAATCAATCGAATGAAAGTAATAAAATAAATAAATTTAAACAAAGTTTGTTGATATATATATATATATATATATATAATTAACAACCAATAAATTAACTAACACAAAACTTATTGATAAATTGATACACATATAGAGTAAATAACTACCAATAAATTTACTAAAACAAAGCTTGTTGATAAAATTTTAATATAATGATTAATAAAATATTAATATATCAATTTATCAATATGTTTGGTTTAATTAATTTATGTTATTACTTTCATTTGATTGATTTCTAATAACGTGTTATTAATATCTCTTTTGTAAACTTTCAAAATGTGTTTAAAAATAATTATATATTCACTGTACATCATATTTTTAAGAGTAGTAAGTATAATTTAAATAATAGAGCGAGAAAATCTGTGATTTAGGAAATAGGTTAACATACAAACATTTCTTGCTGTCATTATCTACATCACTTTAAAGTGTTTTAATACGTATCGCTGGGTATGTGGAGCGTTAAGTTTGTCTAAGTTTTTTTTGTTTCTTGTTGATGGAGATGCCGGAGCTCAAATCCCGGCAGTACGTATTGAAAGTTTTTGACTAAAAGCGTTACACTCTCCTACCATAAAGATGAGCTTACTAAACTCTACCTTACTATCCCTACCTCCTCGATACATTTAAACGTGGACAGCCTGGATGACACAGATTGACCTGGTAATGTTTATTTTACCAAATTTGGACCGTATCTTGTTCCTATTTAAACATCGTCCAGGCAAACCTAATATACTATTATTATTTTCCCATCACGTTTTACTGTAGGCCTAATCTGGCAGAAGGATTATTTAGAAAATACTGTCATATTTCTTACGTTTGAAATATATACTATTTTACCAACAGTTTAGTGGTATTAAGTTGTTTTTAAGCACCACATCTTAGTACTCGTTTGTGTTATACGCTTATTTACTAATTACGCTAATGGTATAGAGGAAAGAGAAGTTATATTTCTAGGAAGTGTACCCACATTTGCTTGGAGAGAGGGTGGGAAACCATTTAGGAAAACTACACTCAGCACATCCAACCGAGATTTGAACCTCGATATTTACGTCATCAGCACTCATGTCTAAAGCGAGAATATCGCACTAGACCATGTGACCACCTAAGCGTGTTAATAAGTATTGCTATGACCTATAAAACTTAACGGCTGGAGATCCCATGATTTGATGTATGCATGAAACAATAGATATAAAGTTAGTAGGTTTCTGTCAAAATATTTCTTTCTTCATAAATCAGACTATAGCTGTACGTGAAATACTCCTCTCAATTACGTGAGTGGAGTAGGGATTTGAAACGTAGACTTGAGAAGGAAGAAATGTGTCAAGATTTGCATAAAGGGAAGGTGGTGAACTATCTATTTTAAAAACACCTTTGAGACACCCAAATATATTTTGAGCCCCAACCTCTCCTTCACAAGAAGATTTGACCATTGAATTGATTTAACAAAGTTGAAAATTGATAAATGTACACTGAATTATAGCCAAATCCGGTTAGGTTATAATTCCAATGCGCAGCCACCGAGCTATACAGTTTTAGTCACGTGATTTGTGTTAGAGCATGCTAAGCCAAGGGTCCAATATTCAATTCCCAATTACAGGGGTAGTTTTCTTTAACTATATTTAATGCAGCTAAAATGCATCACCGTGAACGTCTGCCAGATTTAACATAAATGTGTAGTAAGATGAAATTAAACAAAAGAAACAAAATAGCTAATGTGGTATGTAGATGTCAACATGTAAAAATTAAAGACATGCCGTCAAGGTCCCGTTGAAAGTGAAATGGATGGTGATTAAATCCCAGCCATTATTATCAAAAATATTTCATCTCTGAGGTAAGACAACTGTTTTGGTTTCATTGATATAAAACAAAAGTTGAATAGCCAAGGAAATAAACTTATCTGGTGGCCCAAAATGTTGTAATACTTCAATTAATTATGTTTTTTATGTTGTAATTCTATTTTCAAAAGTTAAGATGTTTGATTTACAACGGCAATTTTTGAATGTTTGTATCAAATGAGCTAAATATATAGATTGTTTCCGTAAGTTAAATTTATATTTATTTAAAAAGGTAATTGATATTTGCCTCCAAATGTAACCGGGTGTGGGATTGATAATGTCGTTTCAAAAACAATCCCTATAATTGCATGAAATATTCTACCTACACGACTAAAAAATAAATGTAATATAGAAAACAACTGGCTTTGTTTACGTATGAAGAGAAATTAAATTTGTGGATAAATGATTATTTTTAATTAAAGATATATAATTGCTTTACGTGCACTCTTTTTAAACGATCTAAAAATTAAAACGAATTAAGCTACTATTGAAATGAAAGTTTCATTATGGTTGTTTATATCCATGGCTAATATTTTTAGTTCTGACAACATTAAAAATAACAACGTGATATTTATAAACATTTATAAGGTAATGAGGGTAGATATTTTTAGAACTAGCGTCCAATACACCTATATCGGTAAATAAAATATGAATTATTGATATAACAATGGTAACAATCAGTAGTGGTGGCCGCACTGTCCAAAGCGCTAGACTTGCATTGACTACCGTTGATGAAAAGGTTGAAAAGCGCAAATTCTAATCACATCATCTAGTTAATAACAATAATCACTTTTTTAGAAATACATTTTAAATCAAATTGTTAACAGAAAATATTTAATTACATTTGAACTTAACTGCAGGTTTTTTATTCTATATGCACGCAAATTCAGGTGAATTCTCTCTAAGATATTTATTTGTGTTTTCTTAATCCTTGGACTGTATTGTAAATAATCCTTGTGTTGAATGTTCAATTCGAATATATATAAAAATTGATTTAAAATAATAATTTATGAATAAAGGATTTTAATATTCTCAACTTACAAACAAATTATCCTGAAACTCCACGACAAGGGATCCACCATATTCTAGGTTCATGACTCCATGTACAAGGTGATAGGTACATAAAAAAGAAGTTATTTATAACCTTCCCTTGCAATCGAACAAGGAGAATTTAATACAATATTTACCGGCCTCGGTGGCTTAGTTGGCTAACGCACCAGTCGTGTTGAGCTCAACCGCTGAGAATGGGGAGATCGAGGTTCGAATCTTGGTCTGGTGAACTGGGAGTTATTTTCTTATATGGTTTTCCACTCCCCTTCTACGCAAATGAGGGTTCACTTCCTCTAATTCATCCTTCCCAATTCCTAATCCATTAGCGTAATTAGTACTTAAAGCGTATAACCCGAATGGATAGTAAGACGTGGTGCTAAATAATAATAATAATATTATATTTGACAGTAAGACTGTAAAATGGGCAATAATAAATACAATTATTTTAAAATAGGTTGAGGGAAATTATCAATAACTTTTGGATGGTTTTATATATATTTTACATAAAAATGATATTTTAGAAAATTAGTCCATATCTTAAATTTGTTAGATGATAACATCTAAAGTTAATTGATAACTAACAAGCAAATAGGTAAAAAGAAGTACAGGCCTACTACGTTTAATTTTGCACTGTAATCGACAGTTACTGCCTGTTTGGTTGGAGGAACGGTTTGTAAAATTAAGACGTATTTTTTTTATCAATCAACATTGATAACATTTTACTATATTATTTGTGTTGTTTTATAGGTATCGATATTATTATATCAAAAGTGACAATTGTATATAAAATATTAGATCTATAGATACATTAGAATTGTTTTAGTATCTTTAGTAGCTACCAAATACCATTATTCCTACCAAAGCCAGAGTATAAATATATTGTGTTGTCCACTTCCTTTAACCTCAAAGGTAGCAGTCTTACCTTGACAGATTACACTATGATCGTATCAGATAAGCTATGGCATAGAGGAATAAAGGAAATTAAGCTTACTTTACAGGTTAAACGAAGAATAAGCCTACATTTTATTACTAGATTGTACCAATACTAAATAATTATTTTAACAAACGTTGACATAATCTTTTATATCTATTAATAGTTTTAATAAACTCTAATGATTAAATTTTATAATATCTAGGGAAATTGATATCTGGAGTGGGTTTTTATAAAACAAAAAGTTTAGTTATTTTATATTACATTATCATTTTCTATTTCAAATAAAACATATCTTTTAATATTAAAAAAAAAATATTGCATTGCCAGGCAGGTTTTACCAACCATCTCTTTAAGATGCTACGACAAATCTTTAGTTACAAAAATTATTTATAGTTTGTCTGAACTGTTAGTAGTATATTTTAAACGCTAACATTCAAAAGGACGAAACAGGACTTCCCATGGATGTATTTTTCTGAATTCTCTTTCAACTGAGTTGTCGTTGGGCCTAGCTTAAGTTATTCTACAATTAATTCGACCCCACAGGATTTGTCATATTAACACATTCACTGAAAACCACATTTAGATGGTAAACATATTGGTCTTTTACAAGTAGTTTTTGGTTGTTATTTTATTGTTTTTTTGGGTCAATTAACTAAGTGTTTTTTTTTTGTTTGTTTTTTTAATTTTCAGCTTGGACTTTTTGTGAGTAAAGCTAAATCAGGTTGAAATAATTTACTATGTAATTGTTCTAAATACTTCAGAAAATAGTATTAACAAGTCTATTTAAGTGAGAACTATGGCATTCAGCTTTAACTAAGGTAAGTATTATGTTTATAAGGTGTGTGTAAAAACCCTACTCTATTACCCATAATGCTCTTATCTGGTTTTCCGACGTGTTTCGAATTACAGATGGGTGCCCCAGAGATGCTATTAATAAAAGTTCTCTCTCACCATATAAGAAAATGTTGTAACATTTTAAACTATACCTCCTTCAATCAACACCATTTGTGTTGTGTATTGCGAGTAGCCCGCACGGGCAGTAGAACGCGGATGTAAACAATATTTTACTAGTAACTGGCTCAGGTGAGAAACTAGGCTAGAAATTGTGTTTGAATATATTTCTGGGCCCTATTGATAATATGTATTCGTTCATTTTGCATCAATGTATCTCAACTTGTTTCATCAACTCAGAAGTATTTCTGACAAAGGTCCGATATTTTAGCATACTGTAACAAGTAGCTAGAGAGCGTAAAACCGCCCCAACCCAAGTCCTACAAACAGTTTTGAAAGTTTGAGACCCGGCAGTGTGTGGTTAAGAAGGGGGGGGAGGGGGGGCTATGCTCGCCGGATTGCTAGTGGTCTACCGCAGGCTCAGGGACGTTGGCGAGGGAGAGGCTGCCGCGAGTTTTGAGGGGAGACCGCAGTAATCTTCAGGTCAATCAAGCGTTGAGAGCTCTGGCTGGAGTAGGAAGGCTGGACTTTAGTGGCTATCAAGTAAAACCGCGCATTTCTCTCTGCTTAGAGACGGCTTCCTATCCCCCAACTAGTGGGCTTTCATAGCATCATCTTCACTTACATTGAATGGAGACTCACTTTAGAAACAATCAAATAGTAATAACAATATTGCACGTCTGGGCTACATCATTCGTAGCCCAGTTTGTGGAGATATTAAAAGGTGCAAATATACTGTTCCCCAGGGAACGTTCCAATATACAAATAGTACATCCTCTCTATGATGAATCTCGGTCCCGCTGAAGTGATGGTGATAGTGAGTATGAGGTTGGTAGTGAGTATGTGAATGATTGCATGATGGTGATAGTATGAGGGTGATATTATGTTGGTGATAGTGAGTATGAGGTTGGTAGTGAGTATGTGAATGATTGTATGATGGTGATAGTATGAGGGTGATATTATGATAGTGATAGTGAGAATGAGGTTGGTAGTGAGTATGTGAATGATTGTATGATGGTGATAGTATGAGGGTGATATTATGATGGTGAGAGTGAGAATGAGGTTGGTAGTGAGTATGTGAATGATTGTATGATGGTGACAAGATGAGGGTAATATTATGATAGTGATAGTGAGTATGAGGTTGGTAGTGAGTATGTGAATGATTGTATGATGGTGACAAGATGAGGGTAATATTATGATGGTGATAGTGAGTATGAGGTTGGTAGTGAGTATGTGAATGATTGTATGATGGTGATAGTATGAGGGTGATATTATGATGGTGATAGTGAGAATGAGGTTGGTAGTGAGTATGTGAATGATTGTATGATGGTGATAGTATGAGGGTGATATTATGATGGTGATAGTGAGAATGAGGTTGGTAGTGAGTATGTGAATGATTGTATGATGGTGATAGTATGAGGGTGATATTATGATGGTGATAGTGAGAATGAGGTTGGTAGTGAGTATGTGAATGATTGTATGATGGTGACAAGATGAGGGTAATATTATGATAGTGATAGTGAGTATGAGGTTGGTAGTGAGTATGTGAATGATTGTATGATGGTGATAGTATGAGGGTGATATTATGATGGTGAGAGTGAGAATGAGGTTGGTAGTGAGTATGAGTGTGATAGTGATTATGAGAGTGATTGTATGAGGGTGATATGAGGGTGATAGTGAGTATGAGGTTGATAGCGAGTATGAGTGTGATAGTTATTATGAGATTGTTAGTACGAGGGTGATTGTATGAGGTTATTAAACAAGTAGAAACATAACTTAGGCCTATACAACCAAACTCTGGTGACCGATGTGGAAGTTCCTATTTTGGGAAAAATACCCAGGGTACCAGCTGGGAGTGTAGCCAGGGACCCCTAGGCTCGTGGTCAGGTGGACTGACCCCTACACCACGGGGATGGTTGACACGGAAATGAAAGATAATATTTAATGTCCTGTTTTCAATAACCCTCATCCGTGTGCAAGTGGTCTAACAGTTGTTAATCTCATTTAGTCTAATTTACCGTTAATGAGAAGATCAGGGCTGGAATCCCAGCTGGTTGCACAGAGTATGATTTTTCCAGAAATATTCCTCCGCTTGCTCCCCGTAAAACTATATTCCCTCTAATCTACCATCCTCATCTCTACTCCAGTATCAGAATAATGTGCAGCTCTAAAACATACTGAAATTATTATTATTTAATGAAATAATATAGTTTGAGAATTAGAATTTATTTATTCCCTGGAAAGGACTATTTTCTAGTAGGTTAGGCTGAAGTGAACTATCGATCACAATATTTATAAAACAAGCTTAGCACTGTAGGAAATTTCGAGAAAAACTAGTCAAGTAATGGGATAAGGGTCCTAATGGGTTAGAGACCAATTTCGGTCAGCAAGCCTAATGTAAATATTTAGCTTAATATCAATCTACTTAATTTGTGTCTAGCAGTTTAAATAGTAAAAAAAGGTTTCTGAAGAATAAATGCTGAAAGTAATATACAAAATAGGTATTTTTCTTCTTTATTGCTTAAGTTCATTATTTCATTGCAGAATTATTATTAATATTGACTCGGTATCAAAATAAGATATAATATATAAACATCGCCATTTTAGCAAATTATTTATTCTTATCAAGCGTAATCTTGTATTTTATTCTAGTACACTTTGAGTAGAAATATTTTGTTTCTTTATAGAAACTGAAACTATTTGTTAAAGAGTTACGAGTCGCTTCGGTTTTCCCATGGTCTAGGTCGTCACATTAACAATAGTATAGACTGTTGATGATTGGAAGATAGGGGATAGAATGCTGGTTTCGTGTACTAAGGGTGATTTTCCAAATTGGTTCACCATCTTCCTTTGTCGCAAAAACGGGCATATCTCTTCTAAATTATACCTTACTCATCCTGACAATATTATCATAGTTAAAATATATGAGCCATCTGAATAGGAAGGAAGATAAAGTCTTTAAAAACAGAAAAAGGGACTAAAAGTTTTACTGCCCACTTTGGATGCCCAAAAATTACACTGATTAATAAAACCTATGGTATTTTTTTTAAAAAAGATCGAGACCTAATGATAAGTTGATGAAAGTAGATTCCTACATAAACTTCCTTAAGTGAGAGCAATATAAATCGGACCCAGCCTCACCAGCCCATAGTGATAAGTGCCAACCAATAAACTGAATCTATTGGTCAGACGAATCGAACGACTAAGAATACTCTCTCGCCTCGAAATAAATGTTTCGTTGCTTTCAGATAAATTGAAGACCTTAAATTCGATAAGCACGTAGATTGCTTGGGCCACAGCGATTTATCATTGCTTCAATCTTACAAGAAGATCTAGACAGAGTCCTTTGGCGTGTCACGACATAAAATAAAACAGAATTATTTGGATTAACTACGCTAATATTATTTAATACATTAGCACTGGCGTTTAGTGTTTGAGTTAGTTCATCAAATATTTAGATTCTTTCCTTGTGGAATTCATCATTTTCCCACAATATGAAACTTCATAACTCAATAAAAAGTATGGAATTCCACACGGACTTTCTCGCTCCATTGTATAAAACTTGAGATATTAGCTCAAAACTCGTAATATATTGAAACGACATAATAAATACACTTGCAAACCTGAATAAAAATTACGCTATACTTGCGTAAAAAAAAAATTTCTCCCAGTTTTAATGTTTATAATATTATTTTTAAAGGATTAAAGTCTTCATTTGTTTATTTTGAACAATTAAAAGAACTATATTGGGTCCAAAAGGGGCGACACTTCGTATTAAAATTTCAAAATTCTGTTAAAAATTTTCAAGTTTTTAGAAAGGTTAAACATCTTCAGATCATCGCATTAATACTATGTTCCTCATTTAAAAATTTTGAACAATCAACTAATTAAATATTAACTATTGAGTCTTAAATGAAAGAGATAAATCATTGCTGTACAAATATTTCCCCTAAAAGGTTAAAAGAAAAAGAACATAAACTTTTTGAGAGATCTACTTACTCTGTGGCATTACAGAGATTATCGCGTTAAAATGTAATCAATATATCTGTAAAACAAAATATTATTAAATTGTATTAATATATTTGCCAATATCTCAGAAAGCTAGTTTTATAAAAATAAAATTCAAATAAAAGTATTTTATAATAGCACTACAACTTTACTATGATATGCAGAGATATGGAAACTTCCGCGTCTTTAAATTACTTTAAAACTCATTTTCATAGTAAAATGAACATAGCCATTTTGTTTATTATCTCAACGCCTAGATACGAATTTTAATCAAAATCGTTAGAGCAGATTTAAAAAAAATTGATTTTTTATCCTTTCGCCCTTTAGTAAACTACTCTTGATTTTAGGGTTAGGTAGACACACAGACAGGCGGTATTGCAAAAACAGCTTTTTATGGTTCCGGGCGCCATGAAATGTCGACATACCCGTATATAAACATCTCAGGTTAGATTTATTTGACGGTCGTAATACTTTACTCTGACTGTTCGCAATTTTAAATAATACACTTAGGCCTACTTACATATAGTTTGAAAACTATTGCTTTAAAATATTGTATATTTAAAAAAATATATTATATAGACCTATATATTTGCGATGAGTTATGGAGAAATGATAAAAACTTAGAATTTACACATCAGTACAGAAACCTCAAAGTCATTTTGGCGAACAATCGAGAGTAGCCATTTTGTTTTAAACATTTATAAAAGCCTAGAAACGAGATTTAATCAAATATTTAGAGCTGATATTGATAAAAATCTATTTTTTTCTCTTTTCGCCCTTAAATTTAGGGTTAGATAGCCAATTCCAAAAATCCCTCGGGGCAACTCTATGAAAACCCTATATAGCAAGTTTTAGCCCAATCAGTAAAATACTTTAGACTCTATACTGAGGTTCAGACAGACATACAGATAGACACAAACGTCATAGCAAAAAAACACTTTTTCGGATATAAGGGATCATGAAACGTCAACATTCATAAAAATCTTGACTTCGATTATTTGGCGATCACAATATTTTATCTACCTGTAAAGTAAAAAAAAAAATTACTAATGTTTTAATAGTGCTAAAAGGAAAAGATACCGTATGTTTTGAGAGCTAGCCTACACCTACCTCTATGAACTGGTATAATTAATGTATTTTTGTATTCTTCCTTAAAGTCCATACTAATAGCATGTTGGAGCCTCACATAAATTATAATACCTACACTCCTAATAATTAATCAAACACTTTATATTGTTTCAAGAGAAATAAATATACATTAGGTAATCCATGACATCTCCTTTTGGGAGACTTCGCCAAAATACAGAAACTACTCCATTCTAAATGTATTTTATGGCATGAATAAGGTCTATCACATAGCGTGCTATGGTTCACACACATCACACACATATGTAGATACATCTAGGCTGTGAAACTACATTTCACACAGTTACTTACATAATTACAAAACAAAGCCAAGCTAGTAATCAAATACTTAAGATATCAACTAGGGTTCTCATTCATTTATATTTAGGCCTATGTAAATTAAAGTCAACCTTGGAACCATAAGTTTAATACCAATCTTTAGTGAAGTGGGTTTATTTTCTTTAAATTAAAAGCGTACCCTCAAATATAGAGATTGACCAAATAGGGTTTTCCAAAACTAATACTCTCATTATGTAGAAATTTTCTACAAGTGATGTAAACTATCACATTATTAGCATCTAAATATATTAATTTTATTATAAACTTTTGTGATTGAGGCTTTTGGAACTTATCCTCTTTTAACTCTGACTTATTCGCCATTCACCGAGAATGTCGGAATCCTTGATTGGTAGAGTGATGGTAATTTTCCAAGTTTTTTTTGTCGATATTTTAACATCATCTCTTTAACTGGCTATCTAAAAACAATACTTTGTTTAAAACGAGAACTACATTTTCTAATTCAAAATGATTTTAATCAATGATTAGGTGACCTGGCGGTCTAGGGGTAAGATGTCAGACTTCTGTGCTGGCGGCTGAGGTTCAATCCTCGGTCCCGGCACAGATTTATCTGATTACATAACCTTTCCTTCACCTCTGACAAGACATCTTGTGGATGTGGGGAATGCCAGGCCTCCACCGTGGTTCGGATCCCACGTTAAATTGTAGATCCTCCATTTAATCTCACAATCACCCTACCATTACACATTAGCGTAAGTGCGTATAACCCGAACGGGTAGTAAGACGCGCTTCTAATAATAATAATAATAATAATAATAATAATAATTAATGATTCTTAAAGGCAGGTGACTACCTTCTGGTAAACATTAACTAATTAGAGCTAGAATTAAGCTCACTTATTAGATTCAATTATAATTGTTTAAATATAGATATTTTTTGTATGCCTAATATGAATAATTTACATGTTTTGAAAAAGAAGGGTTAATGTTTCTAGTAAAATACCAACTTTAATAAATACTATAATTATAGAATAAATATTATCCGTGTGTTTAGCTAGTTTAATTTTATGAAGGCACTACATACTTATAAATATAGACCTATACAATTTATTTGATTATAAGTAAAATAATTTCATCCATTTAAATGAGAACATGATAATAGTTCTAATACCGTAACGCAATTTTTTATTTTTTAAAGTTATTATATACGTATACATATATTTATAGTCCTATATATACATGTTTTTATATAAATTTAATAGGTTCATCCACTGGAAATAAGGTTACCGGTATAATAATGCTAAATAGGCCTTTCCATTTATGTAAAGTATAAATATCTTATTTTATAAATGTATCACAGATTAACAAATAACTATATATATTTATACAAGCTTATAATTTATGTTAATTTAAATAAAATCATTTCATTTTCTGAAAAAGAGGCAAAGATAATGTTACAGAGCTTAACCAAAAGGATATTTTTTCTTTTATAAACCTAATATAAATATATAATGGAGTCTGCCCCAGAGGTCTAATCACATCTTCTCTCTCAAAGTCTGCCATGAGTCGCACGTTTCAAAGAACATGTCTGTGCTAAATTTGAATCCCCTTCGTTACGGACAGCTGCGAAGAATAAAGACATTGCGGCTGAGCTAGTGGTAGCCACGGGATATAATAAAATAAAAGTTCCCGGGTGCACCACTCATTTCGCTGCGTCCCCCCCCCCTTCCCTCCTAACCCTTGTCTGGATAATGAGCATCATTATGCCAGTCAAAAAGTGTGCGAGCTTCTGTCTGCGCCGCAAAAAACACCCCTCTCCCAAGTTTCTCAGTTGTACGTGGGATTGCGGGATTCTGTGCTTGATGAGATTTCAGATTTGTGCAAAGGAAGAGGACCATGTGTGTACTCGTGACAAGGCATGGAGACACGCACTGGATAATGCGTGGCTTCATGCGGCCCCAGACAAAAGGTAATCAGTGAGTGAATGGTCGCCAGAGTTGGGATACACACACATCCTATCTCTCTTACAGCTCGTCTATATGCCCGTCCGGACTGCATGCGTTTTAATTACATTAGACGGGGTACGAGTGACGGAGGTACAATTTGAAGGGGAATGTACCCTAGTTTTCGTAGAGTCGACAGAGAGGGGGGAAGTATTAAGAAAAAATTACCCTCACTACACCCAGACGGAATTAAGAGCAATACCTTCCTGTCACCGACAATTAAGACCAGGTGAGTTTAACGCCTTATCCTTTTGAAATACACTTCCTTTGCAGAAAGTTTAAATAGACTCTAGGACTATTTACTGATTATCTATATATCATTTAAGGGGGTTTCCTCAGTTATAAGGAAATCTTCGCACAGACGTTCAGCTCTAACGCAATATTAAAAGGTAATCAGTGAGTGAATGGTCGCCAGAGTTGGGATACACACACATCCTATCTCTCTTACAGCTCGTCTATATGCCCGTCCGGACTGCATGCGTTTTAATTACATTAGACGGGGTACGAGTGACGGAGGTACAATTTGAAGGGGAATGTACCCTAGTTTTCGTAGAGTCGACAGAGAGGGGGGAAGTATTAAGAAAAAATTACCCTCACTACACCCAGACGGAATTAAGAGCAATACCTTCCTGTCACCGACAATTAAGACCAGGTGAGTTTAACGCCTTATCCTTTTGAAATACACTTCCTTTGCAGAAAGTTTAAATAGACTCTAGGACTATTTACTGATTATCTATATATCATTTAAGGGGGTTTCCTCAGTTATAAGGAAATCTTCGCACAGACGTTCAGCTCTAACGCAATATTTAATTCTTCGATGTGTTATTTCAAAATATGGTTTGCATTAATATAAAGTTTAAAGATTCTAACAACAATCTAGTTGAGTTTTATAATAAAAGTTAATGTGAGAAAATGTAGCTTAGCTTTTTTTAAAGACAATTTAAGCATATGTGCAGAGCTGTGAGATGATGCTCCATGAAAAAGGGCTATAGATCTAGCTTTCCTCAAACAAATTTTGTTTGAGGAAAGCTAAGCGTATAGCCACTTTTCATGGAGCATCAGCTCACAGCTCTGCACATATGCTTAAATCGTCTTTTAAAAAAGCTATGCAGTGAGTCTTGAGATAAGTTGTTTCGCAGTTCAATATCCCCTTTCTTATTGACATGATCAAGGGAACTCGTAAGTGAAAGACAAAGAGGAGTATAAGTTTATACAGAACCGAGAATTAGTTCCAGAAAACGAAGCAAACCATTGTATTTTAAGCCATATGGCTTGACAGATATTGAAACCTTCTCGCTGACCAAGGCAGCCAACTAGATATGACATATTCTGAATATTTTTCACGTTTGTAAGTTTGACAGTTTGCACAAGCTCTATCCATAACATGGGCTATAATTTGATATGTTTGTGGATTTTTTTTTCAATTTTATATCGAATAAATACATATCATTGTGAATCTGTATTATAGTCTGCATTAATTAAAGATGTATCTTAACATTTGGAACCCACTTCAAGAGTAGATTCAGGAGGTATAATCAGTGATAGTAAATGAATAAGTGTAGTTTTGAGCTTAATATTAGACTATTCTAAACCACTGATAGGAAATAGCATTCAGGACTAGATTAGAAACATTCTCAATTTGAATGCATTGATTTGGTAAGAGCTAGTAAAAAAAATATTTTTAGACTACTGCGCTTATTTTCGACTAAATTTATTTCAAGTATTAATTTGTTTATAATAAACGGTTTCACCATAATCAATTTATTTATTTTAAAATAGAACATATGTGTTAATATATAGATATTTGGTTTAACTTTTGAAGACTTATTATTGGTTTGGGAAAGGAAAGAGAATACCAACTATATCTGTTTTAGAAAATCTGATTCACGGTGAATAAAATAAATGTATTATGTATTTCTAAATTGAATAAAAACACAACCAAATCTGTGGGCACGTAGTACAACTGTCAAGTTAATTTGGCCTTGTATTCTGGTGCTGGGATGTTAGTGTACCGAGGGAGTATTGTTCTTTGTTCTCTACTCTCCCTCAGAAAATAATATGGTACATTTATTCTAGATCTCACCTACGTCATCCATATAATTTAAGTGTAAATAGTATGCATGCGTATAAGTTGGACGGATAATTAGAATAAAGGAAAAATTATATATTTATTTTTAAGTAAAAACTTTTTTCAAACAATTTGCAATCATTTAACAGGATTAAGTTTGGTGTCAATTTACATTTTATGATTATATCTATAGTGACAAATTGGTTTATAATAAATTTTATTGGTAAATAATATATCAATGATATTTTAAATCCGAGATTTTTTTGACTTTTCTAATTGTTTTTGTTGTGTATGATATAGCTCAATCATTCAATAATCAATTATATAGATCAGCAGTACCCATATTTTTTTATTAACGTAAAGACCCATTAGTTTCCGTAATTTGAAATACTTCCAAGATAATGATGAATATTTACTATTTCGGTACATATTTAATGGCACTCAGGGATATATTAACACAGACTTGGCTGCTATCTGAGTTTGAATAGGTGTTTCCACTCCTCTAACCATTGTTTAGATCTGTTTTACTTTTGAATGGACTTGGTCCAAATATATTAATAATATTTGATTAGAATCATCTTTTTCTTACTTTATTTTTTTGTTTTGTTTGGCTTCTCACGGTACAACGGGACTAACTGTACGTACCACTGGTGGTACGCGTGCCACAGTTTGGGAACCACTAGTAAATTTTCCAAAAGGAATAAATTACCATCATAATATTAATAACAACTGAGACAAGTACAATTAACATTCATCTTGATATATTTTAATGGAAATCTGGTTAAAATAATACAACTATAAAATGTTAAATCGCAGCTTTTGACAGGTTATTGTAAGTTTATTTATTATAAGTGAAACGTCTTTAATCACAATTGACACTTTAGTTTAAATGTGGCTATTTAGAAATGTTTTGAATACGGATATTTGAGTTTTCAGAGCTAAGCCATTGGTTGTGAGTTTGTATGGCCATTCAATGCTAAAAAATACCAATAGATTCCTAGTATATTTCATAAAGAGTAAGACTAATATTTTCTAATTTTTAACTCATGTACATTTTACTTAAATTTAAAACCACTTGGATAGTCGAGTGGTCTAAAGCATCAATATCGCAATAGACTGCTCTCTATAAATGGTGGTGATAATGAAATTCAAATCCCAACGAAAGACCATACAAACGCCCAAGGCTGGAATAGAGGAAGTAAAGAGGAAGAAGCGATATCACTCACACCTTCACATTCAAATTCATCCTTCATCAAGTGTATACTTTTACTAATAAAACATGTAATTCCTTTTCAGATAATCATCACAATTTCAAAATAATCATTTTCATCCTTCATTAGATATAGAAATTTCATCAATTCACTGTATCACCCTCATTCCATGAGGATAAGGATTAGCGTATGTTGCCTGTAACTCGCAAAGAAATACAGCCCTGTCGCAGGCGACCTTGCTTGACGATTCTGTCAAGGTGGAACGCCCTGAGTCGGGCTACAAAACAAATCAAACCGTGTACTTTGTACAAAAAAATTATTGGTACCAAGTCATATGTATTTAATGCTCATGCAACGAGGATAAGGGTCTGTGAAAACAACCTGTAACTCGCATATTAAATCAGCAAAAGTCTCCCCATCTTGTCAATGTAATTGTTGGCAAGTGGGGTGGTGTCGGCAACAGCGGAGACCCGATTCAAATCCCAGTCAGGGGTACAAATATATGCCTTTCCTAAATGTTATCTCACTCTACCATCACGTAACTACGGGGACATTTAATCTAAACATCCCCTAGCTCATCCCTAACACGTGTATTTAGTAGATATGCGTACATCCAGAAAGTTTAGAAAGTAGAGGTACTTAAATACTCTTTAGCTCTATTATTTAATTTTCTATAAGTTTTTATTTTACCATTTTTATTAATTTATTTAGGCTATGGCTATATGAGTTGTTCAATATTTATTTCTATTTCTAGAGTTACCAGAATAAATTTCTTCACATTCAACTAAAAAGTCAAATTGAAAGATCAATTATCATCTGGCTATTAGGTGACACAAATTAGGTTTGAGTTCGAATCTCGACTGGTTGTACCAAGATGTTTGTTTCTTAAATAATAGTCTCATACTCATTCTCCAAGCAAATAACAGTACCTTTACTCTAAATCATACCTTTCTCGACTACATCAAATTCATATATCTAGGGTGAGTATTAAGAAGTGGAACAAATAAGCACCTGCTTCAATGACCACATAGTCTAAGGCGCTATTGTTGCAGTAGACTAGACTGCCAATAACGGGAGCTCAAGGTTCAAATCTTGGTCGGGTGTAGTAAAAGTTATAAAAAAATCAATTTCCCTTCACGCAAATAAGGGTATGTTTCCCCTAAATATAACCTTCTTCTACCCTAAAATCATGAGCGCAATTAGTACATAAGCGTATAAACTGAACAGGTAGTAAGACGCGGTGCTTAAAAACATGTAGATACTCTTCTTCAATATCTCAAGACTTAGTGTTAGCCTCCTAACTCATTCTATGTCTTTAGAAATAATTTAGCTTACAAACAGATAGAATGTGTTTGGAAAGGTATTTGAATAATACGGAAATAGTTAGAGTAATTCCTTGAACGGCCACTGCAATGTCAAAGGCATTAGACGCACATTGAACATGGTTTCCGTGGAGGGAAAGGCTTATTTTAGAATTGTGGCCAGCTTAAATGAAATTAATTCATCGTATGGTATCTCACATCCTATGCACGCGGTATTGTGCATTCATTTAATTTAAGCTTAACATTTTGCACTTTATTACTAGTTAAAGGCAATAAACAACCTTTTGTAAATTGCGAGTTAAATACATTCACCGAAATCTTAGAGCTTACTACGAGTCAAAGACCCTCACTCACATTTGGTAACTTATTAAGAGTTAAAGACGCTCAACAACATTTGGTAACTTATTACGTGTTAAAGACGCTCAACAACATTTGGTAACTTATTACGTGTTAAAGACACTCACCAAGGTTTTGTAAATAATTAATAACGTGGCGTCGAATCTTTGTTTGGGTATATTGCGATTTCCAGATACCTTTAAAACAAGAGTTTTCTGTAGAACATCACAAGTGTACTCATAGGTTAAAATAATAATTACAATGGTTTTAAAGCACCTGCTGACTAATAGTAAACAGGAAAACTATATTTAAGAGACTTTAGGTCTGTCGGAGGCATTATATCTTATTGAACTAAGAGTCCTAAGATCGATTTCCCAACTTGAGTGAAAAAATATATATAATAATATGGTAAACTGTAAACTGTAAAAGTTGTTGTGTTTGGTTTATTAGAGCTAAATAAGGTTATAAATCGTGTGCTAGTTTAATTAAATAGTTCTAAAATTAACAACAAACAGGCTACATTAAATAAAAATAAACATATCTACCTCATCATTGTCAGATGAACTAGTATTTAGTAAATACATTATTTTTAAAAGCGTTCAACACAGCTGAGTAATATTTCAAAAAGAGGCAAGTGGTTGAAAAGTGAACATATTTTTTTAAATGCCATCATTTTAAACATTTGAGAGTGAGACCATTGGTCGAATGAGACAGCAGAAGAACAAAGAGTTTATGATTGGATGAAAGTAAATGACGTAATAGTTCTTAGAATGGTTAGATTATCATACATAATAAAATGTAAGACTGACCTTAAAATATAAGTAATGTTAAGTTTATCTACTAATAAAAACGGTATCCAAGATTTATTAAAATTACTTAAACAATCTTCCTATAATCGTACGTCAAATAATATGGTCTGCAGATGTAGTTTTTTGATAGATCATATTAATAATAATAAAACAATGATAATAAAATAGTAAACCGTAAATAAGTTTGTATTTTGTGAAAATTGTATTAAAATAATATTTAATATATCTTTTATAATAATGAGGGTGTTTATTTTAATGGGAACGTGGGGAAAAATATACATATAAAGCATATATCTATTTATTAATTTTAAGTCCAGTGACGTCCTAAAAATATATAAAATAGGTGACAAATGAATGGTGGACTAACTCATATTTAAAATGAATACAATATTTGACTTCACAACCAACACATTTCCCCACAATAAAATTTATTTTCTCAGGTTAAAACTTAAAATAACAATAATAATCCATATGATTGAACCTGGTACTTTCTCAGGACCTCTGGGTCATGTTGGAAAAAAATATACCTTCACTGTTTATGTGGATTTATTGAAAAAGCAAATATTTAATAAAACAATTTGAGATTTTTATATATATACTATATAAATTTATAGTCAATCTTCTCAATGGGGTTGGTCGTTGGACACTAAAACAATAAATACTAAATAAGGTAATTGCATCTGTTTGAAGTCATTACTCTGGCAAAAAGTTTATTTTCCAAAGTCAATTGTTGAAACAGAATATTATATCTAAAATAAAATTCTACTGTTGTTGTATTAAGTTGAAATTAATATTGTTCTTTGATTTTAGAGCAATAAATTTTAAAAGGTGAATGAATAGTCAAAATTGTAGTAGAAGACAAAGGATAAATCAAGAATAAAATTTAGGTTGATATCACCTCATGTGAAATAAGTTCTGTGATGTCTTTTATCAATTGTTGAAACTGTTACTGGACCAGACAAACTCACTTGTCATGGCCGTGGTCTGGAGGTAATTAAAGCTGTCCCAAGTATCATCATTTCCTGCCGTTTGTAACACTTTTGGTGTAATTGGCACTAATAAAACCTGCCATTATCACTATGCTTTATTCCAATGATCTTTTTTTACAAGTCCACGTCCTTTTGGATCCAAAATGCCAAGCCTCACTTCTTCTTGCCTCTCTCCCCTCCCCCTCTGCTAGAGTCCATTTCTGTCCTCCTTGTATAGTGCGACCAATATGAGCCTCTTAGAAGACGTAAAAAAAATTACACCTGATTAGAATGGTTTTAAAATGTGTATGGAATATCTGAAAAAAAAAACCGGTAAAATAAAAATCTTGATCTGATAAATGTATTGCTATTATTATTAGGAGTTTCCTTAGACGCAATGCAATGTCCGTTGAAAACAATAAGTTAAAAAATAGATATATCGAAAATTAATTAAATGTATTATGACCTCTGGACGTATGGCGTTCTAATCACGTCAAAATAAATAAACACTTGAGAATAAAATAAAACTAAATAAAAATATAAACCGACAGAATGAAAATCTTACAATTTTCTAAACAGTCACAGAGTTGACACTTTCTCTCCTTAGTTGACTTATCAATAATTTCATTGAAATATCAACTATTAAATTAATAAATTATACGATTGAAGCAGATAATCTCATTATTATATGAAGCGAAGTATTCTTAAGCAAAACATCTATTAATATTTACCTTTTTCCATTTCCTCTTTCAATTTCAAGTAGAATCTATTAGAAAAAATAAACTCAGTAGTCAATCCAAACAATATACGATTGTTCATACAATCCATGTTGGTTTTATGGCTTAAGTTTGAAATGAATGCAGATATGTGTACATTTCTCTGACCAAGATATCAGTAGAAAAACAAACATATTATTATTATAGTTATTAGATTGTTGATGGGATTTTTGATGTTGGTATTTTAATCAAGTTTATTTGTTTACTATTAATTTGAGAATGTAGATTCACATATGCCATTTTCTTATTTAGGTATACCAGTATATATTGTTTTTGAGTTGAAATGATGATTTACCAAAGCCCACTTCCATAAGGGATATATACTTCATTCGCTATAGAGTTAAAAAAAACTGGAATAACGAATTCGTGTTTTGGCACGTTCTGGAGTTATTACTACATTAAAAATTATCTCATATAGGTGATCTAATTCCAAGGTTTGTATTTAGAGATCTCCGAATTTATATTATTTCTGGCTTGAAGGAGTAATTTAATCTCTTTTTTTTCTATTAAAATATTAATTTGTCTGCATATATTTTCTTTGGTTAGTATAACTAGTAATGCTAAAGGGCGGGAAATATAAGGATAGCATAAATATAATAAGATTGCCTTCATACATTTGTGCTTATAATTTTTGATCAGAAATAACAAACCACTTTATATATATATCCCTGAACTTCAGTAAGAATCACACATTATAATAATGTTTAATGATACATAATTTAATTTGGATGTAAAATATTCTGCTGCTATATTTATAAATAAAACAAATATTCATTTGTCTTATAATAATAATTTGACCTGACCGTTTTCGGTAATGAAATTACGAGGAAATGATGAAGAAATTTTTACAAATGACCCTTCATTTTACAGTTTAGGGGAGGTCCAGGATGTCAGCAAAAATAGTAGTTTCCAAAGAAAATCTGAATTTCCCAGATAATTCTCATTAATTGTTGACATCACCATGGAAACACATATTTGTGCGTGATTTTATACCTGTAAACAAAGAACTTTTCTTTGTTTAAAAATTATAACTCAACTCTCATTTGAGTTGTACAGTGCAGAAAATATAAACTCTATGGACACCATTGTTATATACTAAACAAACCTATGATTAGTAGGTTGGAAATATATTAAAAAATATCGCATTGTTACTTTTCTTCTTTAGTTTTTATTATTGACCTCTGATCACAAAATGGCAATTTTATAACTGGTCTATTAACATCTTTTACACACATTCTTTGAATGAAGGAGTTAATTTCCTAGACGAGGAAGAAATGTATTGACATTAGAGTGTTTCTATAATTGATTTGCACTTAAATCAACAACAGTGACTATAATTCGTAAATTAAAAGGGTAAATAGTCAAATTTGCGAAAATATTTTCTTAAGTTTTGTTTCGCAGATGAATTATAAATTTAAGATAATACAATTTTGATTAAATATCTATTGGAATAAATTATAATTTAAAAAATGATTAAATGATATTGAAATGTGTTTAGATATCGATACTGTTTTTGGTGTTCATTTTTTCAAATATTTTCACAATACCAATAAATTCAGTTAGCTATAAATTATTTTTTTAGTCTATGCCGATATTTCCTCAATGTAATATTTTATGTAACCCATCAATCTTATAATACAAGTGGGGGTTTTTCTGTTTATAGTTTTTATAAATATTATTTCAATACCAATAAATTTAATTATTATGTTTCCATGCTACCACTTAATTTTGTGCTGATAATATTTCAAAGCAATGTTTTGTTCACACAATCTATCTTCTTGTACCGAGTGGACTTTTACTTTATTTTGAGTTTTTGTTGTCGTTAGTGGTTTCACAAACACCAACCATAGTAGTCCCAGGGGTGCACATACACAGGTATAGGCCTACAGTAATATAAAGAAAAAGAGGAAAATAGAAGTAACGCAATTTAATAAAAAAACATGATACATGATCAATATTTAGCACGTGATCTCAATAAGAACTGTCTATACAAACTAAATATGATATGAGGTAGCATTGCCTAAGCCTTGGCCAACAAGGGGCATGAGGCACCGGAAGGACTAACTCAGACAATTGAGTTACGTTGCTGGTCCCTCTATCACAAGGCATGTTGGCCGCGCACGCTTAATTATTACTTACATAGGGCAAGTTCAAGTCCAGTTACATATGAGCGCCCTGAATATAGAGCAAAACCCCTCACAATAGGGTTGACTAACTTACACGGATATATCAAAATCTAAGGGCCAGGCCCGGCAGGGAACGCGTCCCACAATTTGCTCACCCAACGGGCGATCAATATTACAACATACATACATGTAATTAAAGACTGCTCCAGCCGTGCCAGAGGGGCAGAAGCAGCTCATGAGCTGTATACTCCATAAGGGGAGAATAACTGCGTAGTGAGAAAGACTAACCACGAGCCAATCTTGAGAAGCATGAACGGCCCACAGGTTAACCACCCTACACAAGTGCGTGGAATTGACAAAAGTACCTAACTAGGTATGGATCCCAGGCCTCCATATAACTTGAACCATCTCTTTCCCTGGCAAGCTACCTTTGATCCTAACAAGTAAGTTATCCTATTCATCCAGCCATGAAATAGGCTAATCCTAATCTTTAACATCTAACTGGAAGTTTTACTCGATACATCTTTAACATCTTACTGGAAGTTTACTCGATCGTCCTTAACTTCTAACTGGAAGTTTACTCTATATATATTTAACATCTAACTGGAAGTTTACTCGATCGTCCTTAACTTCTAACTGGAAGTTTACTCTATACATATTTAACATCTAACTGGAAGTTTACTCGATCATTCTTAACTTCTAACTGGAAGTTTACTCTATACGTCCTTAACTTCTAACAGGAATTTTAACTTAATACACTCTGTCGTTCAATAGTCTAATCCCGTGATTTGTTCCTGTCCAGCGAATCCATTTCCCTGAACTGTAAGCCCACGTTGATATGATTATTTAGTCGACGTGACGAGAGTGCGTAGTAGGCCAACGGCGCTGCTGGTGTCCTGCCGTGTTCTATATTTCTTCCAAGCGGTCCGGAGAATATATAGTATGAGAACTCCACGTGATGGGGTGAAGAGAAAGGGGAAAAACGTCCATCTGATTCTATAACAATGACTCGCGTCGGCCAACACCATTTTCGGAGCCTTCAGTTGACTGTAACTCGCTGTCCGGCGCGGAGTTCTTCCCTGAGGTCACGCTCGGCCCATTTTCTCAGTGTTGTTCTTTTCAGCGGGGCATCAGGCCCGACGGAAGATACGGTGAAGCAGGTATGTAAATAAACAAACAAATGTTACGGGTGTAGCATTCAACACTAGTATCTCATTTGTTAACTCTTGACGACTTGCTTGTACCACAAAAATATTCGTGTTTTACACTTGAACGGGGCTAAGCCAGATTAGCCTGTTACATTCTCATACACAAACTTTCCCCTCACATACTAAGTTTATAGCACACTATCTCTTTATAAAACACTTTCTTAATCACACAATCTCTTTACATGCATACTTTTTCACCGACTCTCTCAAACACAAGCTTTATTTAACATTCATACACACACACATGTTCTCTCACATAAACTCTTTCTTATATTCCCTCGCTCTCTCTCCATCTCACACTCTCTCACTGTCACTGAGTAACACTCACCCGCACACTCTCCATCTCACACTGTCTCACTATCACTGAGTAACACTCACCCACTCACTCTCACTTTTCCACAATGATTTCTTACCACCAACAATCTCAATCTAACACATACACAATCCCACACTTACACATTCAACATTCAATCTCACACTCACTAACACACTCATTCACGCAGTCACTCACACGCTCACCACTAACTCTCACATTTTCTCAATATCTTACTCTCATTTCTTTTATATATAATTAAAAAAAACATTTCCGTTAATTTAAATTACAAGAAAACGGTTAAACCTATTTTGACCAAAGAACACTCATTTTATAGGTTGGAGGTCCAGGAATTCAGCAAATAAAGTAGCTTACAGCTAAAACTCAATTTTCCTAACCAATGTTTCGTTCTTTCCTTGTTTGTGGAGAGTGACTCATTTGTTCAATCATTATTTGTTTACATCACCATGGAAACCATCATTTGTGTATAGCTGTATGTCAGTAAATAAAAGGTTTCTCTTGGATAAAAATAATAGCAACTCATTTCTTACCGGTGTGGTTAGGTGAAATTAATAGTTAAAGAGTTGGGAGGAGAATCGATTTTAAGTTATTATCATAATGATATGAAGAGGGAAAACATATGTTTTGATTCAAATTAATAATCTAAAGCTAAATATTTATATAGAGTTGATAACCTTTGACAAGTAAACTTTTGGCTATAAATTGATTAAGGCACTTTAATAAAAATATTTTCAGATTAAAATGTTAGAATACATTTTAGTGGAACGATCCACAATCATCGCTGTAACGATCAACTAGTAAATAATATATAAATGTAAATATATACTACTTAATTACATAGTCTATGGCATTAGGAATACGAAAGTTCATTGCTGCAACCATCAAAGTACGCCAACTATCTTTATCTTGATCTAGTTCTAAAAAGTGCATTTTATTACACACACGTCCATTCTAATGTTATCTTTACATCTGCGTCTAGGTCTTCCCAATGGGTTTACAAGTCAATACCTCTAAACTGGTTATAGATTCCCCCATTTCCACTGCATGTTCTGCCCACCGTAATCTAAGAGACTGTATAATATGTTTGGTTTCTGGAGGCTACGTGGTGTCTAATCATGTATAACGTGACTGTAAGCCACTGAAGTCTGAGACGAGTGAAGCTGGGTTGTGTTTAGTGCGTGACTGTTGTGTCTGCTAGGATGACACCAACAACATATTTCTGACATAGAAGTAAGAGTTGATAAAAACAATAGCTACAAGATGTTGTTCAACTTGAAGCCTACAAACCACAATTTCTCTATACCAAACTTCATAGTTGAGGGAACTGCAGGTCTTATGGAGAAAATATTTATCTTCGCTCTCTCTCTGTGTTACCGGTTGCCAAACCTTCAAGCTTTCGTTTGTTGGTAAGTGAGGGGGAGGGTTTGCTAGGAAATCCCTCATTGTAAACAATGCGGAATGGGGAGGTTGGGGGGTTCAATTGACAGACAAACACATTTCCTCTCGGTGTACAGCCTTTTCTAAAAACATTAATTCTTTCCACAATCGTATTTTTTTCAAGATTGAAATATATAAACGTTTCTCTATTCCAAACGTTAAACTAGTTTATGTATACAGCTTTTTTCCTCATAATTAATATACAAACAAAATGCATTGCCGCTTGAGTTACTGAACAAGTTCCGTCTTAACGAATTTAGGTGTAGACTCTTAACACCATTGCCCCTTCTTTATTACTTAATATTTTCCTCTTCTAATGTAATTGCTTGTAACAAGCCGGATACTACATAATTTTTGCTATATTTTAACTGTTAACAATACACTATTATTCAAATAAATATATTAATATACACATACAATTATAATTCCAAAACCTTACAGCAAAAAGACAAACAAAAAAAACACCAACACATACACAAAATCAATTAAAAAAATCTACACAGAGTACTAATAAAATATAAGTGTTTATTTAGTCAATGTTTTTGAGCTAGTTATTAGGAACACGAGATTCAAACTTCTGTAACTTTACGACTGTGCTGGAGGAAGAAGCCCCAATTACTGGCAACAACGACAGCCCAGTATTGCCAAATTTGATGTACATTTCAAGGAAGAATGATCACTGAAAACAAAAGAATGGCAACGCTGTTGCTCAATAGTTAGCATGCAGTTACCTCAGCAATGAAATCCGGTGTAGTCTATGAAGAGCCTTGTATTACAAAGAAGTTTACCAGCCAACCTCCCTTTCCCGAAACATAAATACAATCTTTGATTTTATTGCGCAATTATTAGTAAATGTGGACTAACATTTAACATAGAAACCTGTAATTGTTGTTAATTTCTTACGTAAATGAAGGTTTTTAATTATTTAAGAAAAATATTTAATAGGCTATAGATCTTTCATAAATTTTACAAGCTGGCAGTTTATCCTAAAACTAACATGAATATCCCCTACAAATACTTGTTAGGCCATATAATACCTAATTTTGTCTAGAGATAAATTCCTGGACTCTTTGACAACCCATTCTTACTTACTTCTTATGTGGCTTGGAAGATCATTGCAGCACTTAGAAAGGTACACCACCGTGTCCCTATCTTGAGGAAGTTCTATCCAGCCACCCTCATTACACCCTGTACACTTGTACACATAGTTTAAAAGTTAAAGTTTTCTATACAGAAAAGTTCAAGAATATTTTGGCTGTTCATTAATATCTAAATGCGCTATAAACGAAAAATAACTGGTATAGGAGCATATAAAAGATAAACACACTTATTTTATTAATCTAAGCCCTAGATGATAATCGATGGAAAGTTACAAACATGTATTCTTGAAACATTTCATCAAGTGTCCGACGTTAAACGCCTACTAAATGAATCATTACTATATTAAAACGTGAATCGATCATATCATTATATAAAGCGATTGACTAGCCAGTGAAGTGGATATAGAAGCCAAAAGACCTGATTGGTTGTATTGAGAGCGGGAGTTCTTGATTGGCTTCTCAGTATCCATTCATACACAAGCTTGTGCTGAAAATTTCCTTTGACATTCCTACTTCCTCGTTTATACTCCATTAGCAAAATTAAGGTCGTGCATAACCAACACTGGTAATAAAGCACGGGGAAAGAAAACATTATATTAAAGAGTAGATTTTTACGACGGGCCATATTGTGTACGCACGCGATTTAAATTCTTACAGTTGTAATATAATATGTCAAGTTTGAAGAAAAACCTGCTGTACAGCTTCACTTTTCTCTTAGTACGTGTGTACAATTTCAGTTCTTATGTGTATTTGTTTTTAAGCTACCCACACTGATACGCAGTGTAAGGCATTAGGATAATATTATATATAAAAGTAGAAATAAATTCTCCAATTGTCTTTACTACAAGTATATCCAAGTAGCTACGGGTAGCAAGTTTTTTTTTGTGAAAATGAAAAAGATTATTTCCTGGTGAATAACTTAACTTTTCCCTAAATACTTATGGGTATGTCAAATTTTAGCTTACGTGGAAATATTTACCAATACCAATGTACCGTTGTCCAGAGGATGGCCGAATGTAGTAATCGTACATCCTTTCTGTGTCTCGATGAGATGAGGTGATGGTGATAGTGAGTATGATAGTGTGTAACCTGTGGAAACACTTAACCTAGCTTAAACCTAGTTAACCAGATCCTGGTGAACGTTGGAATTATTTCACCTTCGAGACAAATCCCCTGGTACACGGCCGGAATTGAACAATAAATCATTAGGTCAGCTGTGATCATTAATGTTATAACTTGTGTAATGTTATCCTTTTTATTAAGTCCCATTAAGAGTTATAAGAAAAAAGAAAATTAATGTAATTACCGCCTCACAACGACCTAAACAAACGTTTAGTGGAAGTAAATGAAAATAAATATAGTGTATCAAATATAAAGTGTTCACAAGTTTATATGTGTCTGCTCCTTTGTCTTTAAGGAAGGATCTGTCCACTTGGCTACGCTCGAACCTCTGAATGGACCATTTTATCCCACTCCTTCCTCGACATTTTGAATATGGACATTTTATAGTAAGCATTTTCATGAAATAAGATATTGTTGATTTTTATATACTTTAATACTCGTGGATGATCTTTATTTATTTATTTGTAATGGTGTATAGCATAGATTAAGAGAAAATAGTGTATAGTAGTTCGATAGCCTTCTCGAAGAATTTGTGGTCGGTTAACTAGAATTATTTTATTTTATTTGATTTTTAATATTTTCTTTGCTTAATCCTACCTTTCATGTAATCATTTCTTCTCTTCCTTCGTACACAATGATGGAAAGCTGAACACTTGTTTCATTGGTTGTTGATATCGATATTAAGATGTGATCAGAGGTAATCACACTATAATATAAATTTAAAAAATCTCGCCATTATCAAATCAGGATTAGAAATGTTAAATTTATAAAAAAACGTACTCGGCAAGTTAGTTGGTATAATGTTTTTAAAACACGTATCGTTTAAAATATACAACTGAGACTCACAGCTTGAGGTTACACAAAGCACGTCTCATCTTTCCATGTGTCTTGGTTTGAGAGTTTCTCAAACCAGTAGCCAAGCGGTCTAAAACAACTCGCTCAAAAATGTAAATAATTCTAAATATTTAGATCCACATCACTCCTTATATACGTATGTAAAGTGTTACCTACAGCTTTCTTGTTTTCAGAGCTACCCGCAATAGTGCTCATATGGTCTAAGACGTTTAGCTATCTAACACCTGCCTAGTAGTAGAATAAGAAGTCTGTTTGTCCTAACACATAATTAACAATACAAGTAGTTATGGGGTGACCTGGCGGTCTAGGGGTAAGGTGTCAGACTTCAATGCTGGCGGCCGGGGTTCAATCCTCGGTCCCGGCATAGATTTATCTGATTAC